>JH720293.1:2972432-3063421 GCA_000231825.2 Tetrahymena elliotti 4EA
AAAAATAAGTTTGGAAAGGGTTATGAACTTGACATAAAAACTAACCTTCCAACTATGTAAGAACTCTAGTAACTGGCTTAGGGAAAGAGTTTAAATATGGAAGTAAATAGTTAAAACATTTAAGAAATATTAAGAAGCCTTAATTATCTAACCTTTTCTGAATAGATTACTGAAAAAGGTTTTGCTGCTCAAATATTCTATGAACTTTAAGGTAATCACTCAGTAGAGCTATAGCTTTTGATAGAAAAGATATACCTATTTAATTTAAGCTATCAGATTTTGTAGTTTTTATAATAAAATACTGAGTATTTTAATATCTTAGAGTAATTTAACAACTTTATGAAGGTATAAATCGTAACAAAGAAAACAATTGGTGAAATATTTGGAATGATGTACCAAAGCTAAGAATAGCTCAAAATAGGCTCTTATATGGTTAATTAAACAACTTTGGAATAAATTTTTAATTAAATTGCCTAAAAATGTGAGCAAGAAGCTTTAGTTGCATAAGGATCTTAAGTAGTTGAAATATAAAATTTATAAAAGAGTTAATCTAAATAATTGTAAAGATAAGAATCGGAGCATTAAAACAAAGCAATTAATGTTTACGAGTTACAACCAAAATCTTAGTCACCATAAAATATTTAATTACAGGTTATATCTATTCATAACCATTAATAATGAAATCTGTATGATAAACTAATTAAAATCTTATATATTTCAATAAGTATGGTATACTACTACTATTCAAATAAAAATAAAGCTATTATTTTATTTTATACTTTTTTCTTTTTTTCTGACTTGTTCATTTGTTTGTTTGATTCTAAAAACAAACCAAAACATTTTTTATTTTACTCTAAATTCATTAAATATTTTTCAAAATCTTTTCAAATAAATCTTTTAGATTTCTTAAAACATTGCTTTTAAATTAAAGCTATTTAAATAAAAAATTTGACATTTATTCAATTTGGTTTTTTATTTTTATTTGAAAAAAATATTTCAGGTAAAATGATAAGAAATGTATTTTTTTTATATAAAAAATAAATTTGATTTAAATAAATTAAAATAAACAATTTCCATTTTAATAAAGGCTTCATAATTTTTATTTAAAAGGAAAGAATTTTAAAATTTCATAATTTAAATAAATATTAAAAGAATAGTATTTAATTATTTGCTAATTTATTGAATGCTTCAAATATAAATCCTAGCCTCAACGCATTTTTTATTCAAAAAGTATCTTTTTCTTATTTTTTTAAGAGATGAAATATCTTCTTCTGTTGAATAACTTTTTTTAATTCAAGAAATTAAATTTAGATAAAATAAATTTATTTTACGAGTAATCAATATCAACTTGAATTAATTTTTAATTTTAAAGTATTTCCTAAAGAGATTAAGTTAAGGCTTATAGACTAAATTAATTATTCCTTAAATAAAATAAGACATTAATTTAATCAAATAATAAAATTACGATAAAGCAATTTCTAATTTAAGCATATTTGTACATTTCATAATTGATTTCGTAAATTAAATTAAGCCATTTGAAGTTATTTAATTCACCCTAAAAATAATAAATAAATAATTAGCTATGTTCTATATTATATTTTCATGATTAATTATTTATTACGAACAGAATATTGAAAATTCAGCTAAATTTAACAAACTGCTTATTCCTTCTCCTAATTAGATTAAACCTTCATTTCCTATTTCGTTTTAACTAAAAGAATTATAATAATAATTTTTAAAAATTCTTACGAGAGTTGAAGATGAAGATATTTCAATTATTGACATTGTGAAACATTTTTTCCCAAAGCAACAGCTCCATCATCACCAATTTCACCATAACTTAAAAAAAGTTGATTCAATAAAAATAAAGCTGATTATAAATTACCAAAGAGTTAAACTTAACGATGTAAGATTAAAAAATTTAGAAATCTCTTGAGATATATTTATCAATCCTTATGAATGAATTTCATTTCCACTATTATTTTAATTTAAATTAAATGAGATTTAATATTTTATTTTCTTATTTTACTATAGACTAATTTTAAGTGTGTGAAGTTTGCTATAATCATCTTAGAGGTTGCAAAATTATACTGTGTTTTCAGGCATTAATTATAAAGAGCTAATTATTATAAAATAATATTGTTTTTAAGCTTACTTTATGACTCAAAAATTTACAAAATATCTATTTATAATTTTTCTAAATTTTTAAGCTTTGATAAACTACTTAAAAATAAAAATTTTTCTCTTTAATCTTCAGTTTCTTCTATTTAACTATCGAAGAGATTAATTAAATGATTTCTATTAAAATGTAATTTACTCTAAATATAGCTTGAAAGATTTTAATTTTTCTAAACCAGCTAAATTTAAGATAAACTCTTGTAAATCCTAAGGAAATATATTTAGTTAGCTTTTTTAAATTAAAAAATTAAGAACGCCTTTTATTATTGATATGTTACCTAAAAGAAATTTCAAACTCCTCTAATATTTTCAATGGAGTTATATATTTTGATAGTTTCCTTAAACAGTTTTGGTCAAATTTTTATTAGGTTTCATCACCACTTTTTATTTTTAGGGATCAAATCACTAAAAACTTGTTTTAATAAAAATAAATTTTACAAAATGGCTAATCTTAAATCTGTAAGGTTTTAAACTTTAGAAATATTTTCATAAACTTATTCTATAAACTTAAATTCATCTGATTTCCTTTAAATATGTTAATAAAGTTACAATTAGAGATTAAAATAAATTACTAGAAAAAGGTTTTTAATTTTTTTAAATTAGAAGCTAGGTTTAACTTTTAAGCCAATTACAAAATATTTTCCTTTTGTTTACTATCTCTTTTTATAAATTTATTAAATAATTATTGAAAATAATTGTTAAAGTATAATTATTATTAGATGATTTCTCTTTTTAAATCATTACCTACACTCTATTTTTAAGTGACTAATGAAATCAATTAATTCGTTTTTAACCTAAATAAAAGTTTTTTAATTTTTCTCAAGATACTTAATTTGATAAATTTTACTTCATAAAAAAAAAATTCATCTATTTTAATTATTCAATAAATTAGTTAATTATTTTGTAAAATAAAAATTTTACATTCTTAAAGTTAGTATTCTACAAATGTAAATCCTTAAGCAAAAAATTGTTCATTTTTTCTTAATTTTTTTATTCTTTTAATTTACTTATCTTATTCTTTATTTAAAAATAATTGTATACCTATCTTAATCAAATTTAATATTTACCTTTAAAGTTATTATTTTACTCAATATAAACATTTGTTTTAGAAATTTCTAAAGCTATTATTTCAGCTTTGTTTTTTTTACTTCCTAAAAGAATTAATGAGTTTTAGTTATTTATAAAATAAGCTAGCTATTCGTATCTACTATTTAAATTTAATTACAAATAAACTTAATCTACTCCTTCAAGAATCTTAAGGTGATGTACTTTTATTAATTCTTTAACTTATTATTATAACATAGCTTTTATTTTTTTATTTTTGCTTTTTTTATTTAATAGGTTGATTATTATTAATCTTGAATCTCTTATCTAAAATTTTCCCTCTTTATTTGATTAGAATTCTGATATATTTTTGATTAAATGATCTAGTAATTAGTAATATCAATTTATCATTCAAACAAAACATCATAAAAATTTTAAATATCTAAATTAAATTGATAAAATATAAAGGAATTCTAAACTTATCATGCTAAATTTAGCCAATAATTAAAATTATGTATTCCTTACATCTTTTAGAAATCATAAAATTTATTTTGACTCAAAAAATATGTTTAATTGTTCATTAATTTTTTATTTAAAATTAATATATGCTAAGCTAGTAAGTCATGCGATATTTATTTGAACAAAAAATATATTTTTAATTTCTCAAATAATGTCAATAAGTAATAAATATAATTATGCAATTAATTTATCTCAAAAATATAAAAAGATAGTTTATTTGTCAATTTATTTTTCTAAAAAATTTATTTACTTTTTACAATATTTTTCTTTTGATATTTCACTCGAAATTAGTCAAATTTGTTTGATCCTATTATGAATTATTAATTAGCTTATTGGATTTTCCTTATTTCTTAACTATTACATTATTTAATTAAAAAATTAATATTAATTAGTGTTCTTAATCTAAAATAAGAGGATAACAATTAATTTAAATTAAAAATAAAAATATTAAATTATAAAATAGATTTAGAATGAATGAAAGGAAATTATTTTTATTTAATGGTAATTTTAATAGAAGTATTTATTAATTCATTTATTTATGCATTTATACCCTGAAGTCAATTTCAAAGAATGCTAGATAAGTAGGCATTTACTCTCTTAAATATTAATTTTGTCAAAATAAAAATAAGAGCTATTATCCACTCGTCAAGGTTTAATTAATAATTTGATGAATAAAAGAGCATACATACTATTAATTAATTATCTAAAACTTTGAAAATAAATTTCTGCTTTATGAATAAATAATTGATTATTATTCAATAATTTTTGAGCAGTATAATTAATAAGTAAAAAAAATACATTATATTTAGCGATTTTGTGAATTCTTTCAAATGGATTTACCAAACATCAATGCAAACAGTTATTAAGAAATTAGCTCTCCTTCTAAGAAGAGAGACATATCTGTAGATGAAACTGGATAGATTGGAATAAAGAATAAATAAATTATGAATAATTTGAGTAATAATAGTATGAATAAGCGTCGAAGTCCAGATTAAGTTAAAACACCTCCTCCTCAATAAAATCAAAGATCAATTAGCTTACAATCAAATAACCAATCAATTTTGTAATCTCCGCCCTAGCAATACTCTCATAATTCAATTGAAAAGAAAAATATTCCACTTAGGAGCTCTTCGATAATAGAAGATTAGCAGTAATAGCATACCACTAACTCATCTGCTGATGCTGTTTAGCAAGTAGTATAGAATTACAGGAGTAATCTTATCAATTAATAATCTCATTCTCTTCAGTAGCCATAAGTGAAATAGCATCCTAAGAGTAGTATAAATAATGCAACAAGTTTATAGTAAAGTCCTTAGCATCATTAGGGTAATACATATTTCCATGATACTGAATTGTAGGATTTTGAAATTCTTAGCAAATTAGGCGAGGGTTCATTTAGTACTGTATATAGAGTTAGACGTGGAAAAGATGGGAAAGAGTATGCTTTAAAAAGAATAAAAATGATGAAATTAAATGAAAAAGAAAGGGAAAATGCAGTTAATGAAGTGAGATTTTTAGCTTCTATTAATTGCAGAAATATAATTAGCTATAAATAAGCAATTTATGATGAAGGAGTCAATTAATTATGTGTTATAATGGAATATGCAGAGGGAGGTGATTTAGCTAGAATAATTCGTCATGCTTCAAAAGCAGGTAAATATATAGATGAAGATATGATTTGGTCTTATGCAATTTAAATGACTGTTGGCATTAAAGCTTTGCATGATTTAAATATTTTACATCGGGATTTGAAAGCTGCTAATGTTTTTTTAGATAGATACTAAACTAGGGCTATGTTGGGAGACTTAAATGTATCTAAAAAATTGTAAGGGAATGGATTACTTTACACTCAAACTGGTACTCCTTACTATGCTTCTCCAGAAGTTTGGAAAGACAAGCCTTACAATAATAAAAGTGATATTTGGAGTTTAGGCTGTGTGATATATGAAATGTGTGCTCTCAAACCGCCCTTTAAGGGTAAAGATATGGAAGACTTGTTTAAAAAGGTTAATAAAAATAATTTTTAAAATAAATGCATTTATAAAGTTTATTGGTCTATTCTTATCAGCCAAAAAATAAATTTAATTTATCATAAATAAGCAAGCATAAACTAAAAGCCTTGCTAACATAAAATTTATGAACCATTTACTAATTAAGCAGAGTAAATTTAAGTATAAGCCTCAATTACTCAAAAAATAAAGACAAATTTTTTTATTTTTTTACAAAATAGTAAAAAAAGGTTATATATAATATTGAGTTTTTTATTAATAACCTAAGAAAAATATTAATTTAATTTAGAGAGTTATTGTAATGATATTTATTTCTTGGCAAAATAATCCAAATACCAATAATTTTTATTTTTATATTTTATAATTATTTATTTGATCTACATCCTAAATTTATTTCAAATCATTATTAATAGGTGTAAAGAGGTGTTTATGATCCTATTCCATCACATTTTAGCAAGGAATTGAATCTTTTCATTGCTTAATTATTAAGAGTTAATCCTGAATAGCGTCCAAACTGTGAAGAGATTCTCAAATTTTCTATTGTTAAAAAAAAAATGGCTGATATCCAGATTTTACTTTCTGATTCTCTAACACCATTCTAACAAAGAATGTAATCTGAGTTAATTAATACTATTCGCATAGGGAAATCATTACGTGGTTTAAAAGATAAGTTACCATAAGCAAGATATGATACTGCAGAATCAACATAAGCAACAACTAATCAAATTACATCACAGTCAGAAATTTTACAGCCTAATTAATATCACCGCTAAAGAAAAAATAAATATACCTCTCATATATCATCTAGTAATATAAGTGATATGATGAGCTAACCAATTAGTATGCCATCTCAACTATTAAATCCATCAGTTGAATTGTAAAGTAAAGGGATGCTTGAATCCAACAATAAAGGAAGTGCAAGTTTGAATTAAAATTCTATTTCTTTAAGATAATCTTAGTAATAATAAGGCATTCCTTCAATATAATCTTCTCCTCCATCATAAAAATCAGAACATATGAAATAGATTGTGTAAAAATAATCAAATAAATCATAATTATATTAAAAGCAATATTAATATCCTCGACTACCACTCTAATAGCAGTAATTTGATGGAGCATCTCCAATTTAAGCTAAAAGCAGATGTAGTTCAGTTGAAAGCAAACAATCAATACATAAAAATCAACTAAGTATGCATAAACAATACTATTAAAATAGTGATATAAATAAATCTATAAACTTAAATAACTCTTAAAACTCCATCATAACAAGTAAAAAACCAATTCGAAATAAGGAAGGTAATACTCCATAAATGTACTAACTACAAAAATTAGAAGAACCCTTGCATATTAACCAGAGTGTTTAGTAACTTTCCAAAGAAATAAAGCAATTAAATTCTAATTTATATAATGATGAGATGAACAGTCGATAGAAAAAATTATACTAACTCTAAGCTTTACAGAAAATCTTGGATTAAAGTAAATTAATTATTTTAAATTATCTTTAAAATATAAAGTAAAAATTATCTTTAAATATTTAAATAAAGAATTTTATTATAAAATTAGAATGTTAACTGCCTCAAATACTAAAGACATCCATATATTGAATGACTTGAAAATAAATATATTGAATCACTATATAATTATTAACTAACGAAGTAAAAAAATAAACCACAAACACAACTAAATAAATAAACAAACACCATTTTCCATTTTGCCTTAATAGTTTAATAGAAAGATATTATTTAAATAAAATAGCTTCAATTAATTGCTTTTACTACAAGATTGTAATTAATCATATTAATATATAAAGTAAAAAATAAGCAAATAATAGAAATATTTTAATTTAAATTAATAAAGAAATGGCCAAATAATTAATTAAAAGGGTATAAATTTTATAAAAATTTTCATAAATTGTAAATGTTATATCTTTATTTTGTCTATAATTCATTTTAATAACCTTACTTATTCACTCACTCGCTCACTTACTTACTTCCTCCCTCATTAAACAATTTTTATTTAATTCTGCTAGTTTTATTACTATTTTATTGGAATTTAGACACTCAACATTGTAGAAGATTCTGAAGTGATGATGTTAGAAAATTCTTTTCTTTCATTTTCTTTTTCTTCATATTCCTTTTCAAGCAAATTATATTCTTTCTTACAGATAAAAAAGAGGATTACAAATAGTGCCAGTCCTAGCAAAATAAGTAAAATTCTTATATAAATATTATCAGCTAAAGTTTCTCCTGAAACAATGTCATAAAAATTAGAAAGGTTTATGCCTATATAGGTTAAAAAGGCTGATTTCATGGTTGTATGCAAAATAGTTGGAATGAGAAATTGTATATGACTTATTTAAAATAAACCTAAACCATAATTTTTAACTACAATAGGCAGCCACATAAATCTAACTAAAAAAGATATTTTGAAAGGGTATTTTTAAGCTGATAAATCTATGACTTTTAGTTCTTTAACAGTTTAAATCCAAAATTAAGCATCTTTTGCAAAGCGGAATCTTGAAATCAGAAATGAAATGTAACAGCCTGTGGTTTTTGCTGATGAGAGTAAACAAACAGATAGTATAAAATCTTATTAAATATATGCAACTGTTAGCTCATAAATAGAGATAGGGAAGCCAGTAATTTTAGTCATTACACCAATAAAAAACAAAATGATTAAATTGTTAGCTGTAGGCTTTTTAAAGTTTAAAAAGAACTCTACAAACGAATTTCTAAAGTCTTCACTTAAGAAGAAAGCTAAAGCAAATATTATTATAATAATTAAATAAACCACAATAACAAAAGTGTACATATTTATTATTGTTTTAATTCTTTCCTACTCTATTTATTCATCATCATTCTAATGCTCTTCTATAGTAGATAAGCGTTATAAACCATAACCTTATTATATAAAAGTATTTTAGTGTGACCTACGTTGTTATATATAATTTTCTTAGAAAAATTCTTATTAATCTACAGGAGATTCATCTTTGAAAAGTAATTAATCTTCTTCTTCTTCTTAAATACTCATTTTTTATTTACCAAGTAGAAATTTCAAAAACTGCTTTTATTTATTTTGTTTGATAGATTATATTTTTTTACTTCTTTAAAAATTATTGAAATAATATTTTGTATCCGTTTTAAACAAAATCTATTCAGCAAAAAAAAGTAGAAATTTTATATTTTTTAGCTAAATTAAAATATTTTAATAAATTTTTGAATGAAATAGTAGTAAATATTAAATTAAGTAAAGTATTTAAAATATTCAAATCAATAAAAAGATATTTTGATTATTTGGAAAAAATTTTATCAGACTTATTAATTTCTATTTTAGTAAAGAATAAAGCTTAATTAGTCGTCTCCTCTTTTTTTTGGTAACTTAGTATTCTAAGGATATACATTAATAGTATTATAACAATATTTTAAAGCCCAATAAGCGCAAAACATGATAAGGGCGAAATTTATTTACATATGATGGTTTAATTTTTCTAAAATTAAAGATTATATTAAGGCTATTTTCATTATTTATTTCATTGTATGGTTTTTCAAAATATTAAAAATTTACTTAAATTTCAGTAAGACATAAAAAAAATAGTTTAGAATATTTAATTATCTTTTAATGGAAATCAAGACAAATAATTTATTGGTAAAATATTAATATTATTAAAAGATTGACTAGGAGAATAAAAAATAAAAACAAATTGTTTAACAAAAATAAAAATAATAACCAATTGTTGAATTATTTCAAAAATCAAGATCAGTTTTTCCTGAAGGCTTATTACTACATATAATAGTTTGAGTTTTATTTTCTTCTTTATAAACATTATCGGCATTAATGTTGTCTTGGTCAGGTGGCTATAGGTAAAGTTTTTCTATTTCAATTCTTTTTTTAGAAGAGGCTTTAAGACCCCAAGTTAAAGTATCTAGTTTGAAATTTAAGTAATTATTAATTTGAGGGTATTTTAAGATATGGAGCATTCCATTAAAATCAAGGAATTCAGTATTTTCGAAGAGAGGTTCAAGCTTAATAACGAGATCAAAATTCATGTAAAAGAGGGATTTAAGCTTTTCTTATACAGTTGGAGGGATGGTTAATACTAAAAGCATATGAGAAGCTCTTGTAATAGTCTTGATTGCATATAAAAATTTAATAAGTTCTTAATCAGTGTATTTAATTTTTGAGAAGTTTCCGAACAAGTTAGTAATACAAATTTTTTTTAATTTTGTATCATTTTCACTAGAGAATGAGTTTTAAAGAGAATTACAAAGATCATCCAAAAGTTCCTTCAAATTACCAAATGAATTAATATCCTTAGATGTTAATAGGTTTTTGACTTTTTCTTTGTCTGCAACATTACGGCTAAGGTCTAAACGGGGGATATCTTTAGAGAGAGCTTCTTCTTTTAACTTAATTGTCATGTGATTATATCTCCAAGCAATCTTGTTTTCTTCTTTTTGCTTAGATATAGCTAATTTTTCCTACTCTCTTTTTTCTTCGCTAGTACTCTTGACTGGTACCATATCATACCATCTTTTTGGGAAGACATCATAAACAAAACAGTTTTATTCTAAATGAAAACCAGAACCTATGAAATATCTATTTAATGAAACATGCATTGAAGTAGGATAATCTTCTTCAATCAAGATAGTTGTTCCTTTTTTAATTGAATTAGAAAAAATAGCATCAAATTCAGCATGGCCGAAAAATGCCTTATTTAAATCATCCTTAGCTTTATTCTTATCACTCTTAACAAAGGAGCTTTTTATCATTCCTATTTATATTATTATTTTTATTCTATTTAAACTTTTGCTTATTTGATTGAATTTATGATGAAAATATATCTTTGCAATAAATTACTATTTCTAGTTAAAATAGTAGAGTCTATTAGCTGATTTTTTAAAATTTATACTATATTTTCATCTGATATCAATCAATATCTAAGCATTCATTTCTTTTTTTGCACTTGATATTTGCTATTTACTCATCTCTCTAAATTATTAGAATTATTAATATTATTAAAATTTTATAATATAAATTTTTATAAAACAATATAGTTTCAAAATAAAATTATATTATTTAATTTTGTCAAATTAATTTTGTGTTTAAATGATTGAAAGATTTAGAAAAATTCTCTTTAAAAAATAAAATTTTAGAAGTTTTTAATTAAATATTCAAAATAGTAAACAAATAAAAACAATAATGCATTTATTTATAAGATTCAATGATTGTAAGCTTAGATCTCAAAAAATGAAATGAAAGGTAAAAAAATAATAAAAATATTTTGTGGTTAAATATCTCATAATTTGACAGTTTTGTTTGCAAATTCGAAAATATGGTTTTTAAAGGAAAAAAATGCATTGAAAGGAATTTACTTTTTCTAAAATTATTGAACTGAAAATTTATATTGTTAAGAAGTAAAGAAGATTGATTGATTAATATTCAATCACTAATTATATTTTAATATTAAAAACTAAACATTATCAAATAGATTAGTATAATATTAAAGGAAGACTCAATATTACTTTTATATAATAATACATTCTAGTTAATGAAATCATAAATGAGTTTACCTCCAAATCAAGAAAATAAGGAAAAGGAGGAGATTAATAATTATGACGAGTTCAAGCAAATAAAAAAGAGTATCATACTTTGTTTATTTCTACTTCACTTATTTTCTTTTTTACTTTAGATCTCAATAAATATATCATTTTTATATTTGTTATATGGATTTTTAACTCAATAGCTCATTTTAAAATAAATTATAGGTGGTATTCAAAGAAGATAAAAGCTTTCATAAATCAAATAAAGTGGCCTTTAAAATTCCAACAGTTATTAGCCATAAGTTTCTATGAATTAGAAAGAAAAAGAACAAAAAGAGGAAACAATTATGAACCAACAGAATAATGCAAAGAATAAAATATAGATGGAATCATCTGTTTTTCAGATAGATACTCCTTTAAACTTTGAAACAATTTAGCAAGAATTATTAAATATCTCATCAACTAATAAATCTACTATGATCTCAGAAAGAAAATTCAAATAACCAGGAATTATAATCTTAGATAAATAGTTGCGTAATCTTCTTGCTTGAAAGATTGAATTTTCATTCTTTAGAAATTTAAAAAAGATAAATTGTTGATTCATATTTTTTTATAAAAAAGTGGATAAAGCAACTCCTTTAATCTAATAGTATGTTGGAATAAATTTGGAAACATCTGACCCAACATTAAATGAGTAGGTTTAGGTAAATTTTAGATAGCTTATTCAATCTTTTTATTCAAAGAAAGATTCGAAAAAGAGTTGAAAGAAATTTGTTTTAATTTAATAAATAGAAATAAATAAAATAATATTCAGAAAGTCTTAAGGAGCAATTGGATTTATCTGATAATATATATTCTAAGATCAAGAAAAACGACCAAGTTTCAAATAAAAATAATAATTTTTTGAATTAAAAGAATGAAGATGCTCTTCTGAATAAAAGTCAAGAATAAAAATAATAAGAATAAAATGAAACATAAAATAACAGCAGCATTTCTTTATTAACTCCCTATTAAAATTTTTTCTCAAGATAAGAAGAGGACATTCGTCAAAAACTTATGGATAGGTTTCTTGAAAAAAATTAAGTTAAATAGCCTGAAAGGAAATAAGACATGAATTTTTATTAGGATAGTTTAGAAGATTAGAATTAGGATACTAAAAGAAAATCAGATCCATTAGTGAAATAGTTTGACTTTTTTTAATTAAATTAAAATAAGCACTAGAAATAGACTTAATAAGTATTTAATAAGTGGAAACCAGTTAAAAATTTTAGCAATCAAGATTCTTAAATAGATTAGTATGGTTAATCAGATTTTTCTGAGACCTTTATAGATAAAATTAAGGTATTTATTTACAAATCTAATCAAATTATTTTATTTTTTATGAATACTTTAATAGGATATGCCAGATTAAATGATGAGAGAAGATGATTTAAGTATCTATGTGCATGGAGCTCCTCCTAAAAATAAAGTTGATGGGTTGTTATTACCTCAAATGTATCTAGGAAATACTTTAAAGCTTCCTGAATAATTGTAAAAAGATTATTATGAAACATATTTAGGGGGACCAATTAATTATTCAAGTCCTTAGTAAAAACTTTAAAATGAAATGATTTTCAATTAAATCTCACCTTTAGCAAGAGAAGCTGCAAGAAACATAAGTTATTAAGTGGAAGATTAATTTATTATGGGAAGAAAACAAGAAAATTTTGTTACTCCTAAACCTAAAAATTTAATTTTTTTAGGTGATGATCCATAAATTTCAGTAAAATTTGATTGATTTTTGTTGAAATGTAAGTATAATAAAATTTATTTAACTTTAAAATTTACATAAGCCTGAAGAAATAAATTTTGAAACTATTCTGAATATTGTAGGAGATGGAATAGGTCCTGAACAATTAAATAAAATTGCAGCTTAGTAGGATGTTAGTTCTATTTAAAAAGACAATTAAAACAGTTATCAGTAGCATGAAAGTTCAAAGGAATATGGAAACTCAAAAGAATATGGAACATTAGCAAAAAATAATACAAGCATCGAAATAGCTAATTTCAAGAATATGTTGCATCAAAGCAACTAAAATATTACAAATTAGAATACTAATAATCTTAATTATAGTATAAGTAGTAGAATTAATAATACAAATTACTATGAGGAGTAACCTATTTAAGATATTTCTAATAATGTTGTTGACCAACATGCTGTAAATAAAAATGAATAAGAAAAATCAGAAAAACATGTATCTCATCAAAGTGTTCAATATGCAAATGATATTAACGATAACTAAACAACAGATGATGATAATAACAATAATCATCAATATAGGGAAATTCTGAATCAAGAAATAACTGATTTTAAAATAGAAAATTTAAAGTAACCATAGATTTAATAGCAATAACAACAATATGAATAGCAATAGTAATAATATGTTTAGTAGTAATAATAACAGCTAGAACTTAACTAAAACAAAAGAATAAGCATTCGCAGTAATAATAGCTTAGAAATGTAGAAAATGGAAATTCAATAAGTCTTAAATGATATTAAGCAGCTGCAAAAATAAAGAAAAAACATTAAACTGTCTTAGGTTGCACAAAATAATTTATTAGACATTTTAAAAGCAAGGCTTAATGACTTAATGGAATTTGTTAAATATGATGAAGAAGGAAATGATATTTTTGGTGATGTCACTACTTAAAAGTTTTTTGATGAGTTTCCATAAAATGTTGAGAAGATAAAATATTAGACAATATGTGGGTTTTAAAAATTGAGACTGCTATATGTTTACTTTGAAAATTATTTGCCTTTGCTTGAAGAAAACATGAACTGTAAGCAATATTTCATAAAACTAATTTAATTTAATCTATTTTTAATGTAAAAGCAGAATAAAGTGATCATTTATAAAGTAAGAGTTCTCCTGAAGTTTTGATGAAGAACAATGAATAAAATTACAAAAATATGAATAAAACTATTCCCAATACAACTAGAAGCTTCAACTATAATAATAATAGGAATGAAAATAATTATTAAAAAAGTAGTAAATCTCCTTATGCTAAGAAAGATGTTAACTAAACACTCTCACCTAGTAATAAATATCAAAATTATCAGCAATAGAATAGGGTATTGGCAGGAAAACCAAAATAAAATTAAATGAATGAATTAAAGCTATAGACTGCTAAATAACCATTTAATAAAGACAAAAGAAATACTGATTTAGCAATCTAAATGAAAACTGCAAGAAGTAATAATTTAGATAGATCAGGTATAAGCAATATCAATAAGTCATACTCAATTAATTAAACTACTTAAATGTATTCTCCTGTGTCCAAAAAATCAAATTAATCCATGAAAAATGTTGGCTTTTCTGGAAATAAAACCTTTAGTTATCTCTAAAGCCCAACATAATCTTACTTAAATAAAACCAATACAATTTCAAATAAAAACGTTAGCAGTAATAACATAAATAGAAATGCTAAAAATACCATTTAAGCCTAATAATAAAATCGTAGTCTATCAAATAAAAAAACCTAAGGATATTTAAATAGTGCAAGAACACCAACTAATTTAAAGCAAAATAGAATTGAAGATTAATAATTAACTTTCAAAAAACAATCAAAACTAAACAAATCAGAAGATTTTACTCAAAAAAAGTTTTTTAACAACAACCTAAATAATAATAACTATGAATAAAATTTCGATTATCAGGATAACTACGGGGAAAATTAATTTGATTACAATCTTTAACAAAGAGCAATGATGATGATGAATAGAAATAATTTTAATCATTATGATAATTATTCTTATGAAGATTAATGAAAAAATTTTTTATAGATGTTAAAAAAATTAGACTTACTTCCAAAACATTTCAAAAATTTGTAGGTTATTTTCTAAATTTAAATAAAGCATGCCTTTATACAATTTTTCAAAAATAAAGCTAAATGAATTCATTAAATTAGAAAATATTTTGTTCATGTAAAAGATATTTCATTCAATTAAGATGGATATCAAATGTAAGCTTTCAATTTGCGCTCTATAAAAATAACTAAAACAGAATAGTACAAACTGAAAATTAAAATTAAAATATAAATTAATTTATTGAAAAAATATAATATAAAAATATAAATTTAAATTTAACACAATTATGTAAATATCCAATCATTTTTTTTTTTAAATGTTTTCATGTAAATTAACTTTTTTACATTTAAGTTTAATTATCTTTATCTCTAAATATTTACTTTATTATTTCCATATCAATCTAATAACTTGTAGTTCATCTTTAAGCAATTAAACAAATATTGAGAAGCTCATAAGTAGTATTTCTAAAATAATTCATCAAATATAATTTTGTAAATATTCATTTAATTAAATTTTATGAGATTAAATACTGTTTAAATTTAACCTTATTCTAATAAATGATAAAAAAATAGAATAATTTTGTTTGAAAATAAAAATCATGGCTTTTAAAAAGATATTCGAATTTTTAATCAATTATTTTATATTAATCTTTACTCAGTTATGTTGTTTTGAATTTTTTTAAAATTTCTTATCAGAAAAAAATAAATATTTAAATATTTCAAAAACAAATTAAAAAGATATTTTTAATTCATTTAAAAAATTTATGGTAGTTATTAGACAGAACATTTTTGTAAAATTATTGTTTCAAAAGTTAGACATTTGTTATTTAGAGTGTTTTTAATTTTATATCCTAAAACAATTTAATATAAATTTATTAAATCTATTTACTTCTAAATAAAAGTTAATGGATATTACAAATTATTTTAATAAAATTTTTTGTAGCTGAGTTTGAAATAAACTTTATTATAATTAATTTTTTAAATAATATTTGTTAGTTATTAATATAAATTAGTTTTTTTTTAAAGAAATTGATAAATCTCATAAATTTCTCTCATCGTCATAGGAATATCCTCTATTAGAAATACAGATAGAAGAATTAACATTATCATTTAGCATTTCTTCTAGATATTCAAATCTAAATAAAAATTATCTGAAGCTTATGCATTTATGATAAATGTTGCAGTCAAGTATATCTTGTAAATAATGCCCACAATCGTTAATATTTTTAGGCTTATTTGGTATTTTTATTGTTTTTTTAATTTCTTTTAAAATATTTTTTTCTTCTAAAACTTGTGGATTATTTTAAGTATCTGCCTCTAAATTCAATTATTTTTCTTTAAACTCTTAATATGCCTACTATACAAAATATTGTAGCAGATTAGTGTAATAGAGTTCCAAGTCTTTGTGCAAGTTAATTATGTCTTTGAATCTATGTTTTTTTTTGGAATTTAATTTATTTGTCTTTATTTAAAAAGAATAATTACCTTTTAACTATGTAAAATACTTATGCTTGTTTGCGCTTGGAGTATAATCTGAATAGGAATTATTTAGAGGAGTTCAAATATTTTCCTAAAAGCTAAACTTTATACTAAAATAAATCATTATTAATTTACTAAGCTTGCTAAATCATATAATCCTAGAAACAGTTTTAGAAACTAAATAGGGTTTCTGAAAAATAAATATTCTCATTATAAATAATGCTAAGAAATTTTAATAATTGTTGTTTTCTTTAGTACATAGTTTCCTTGTCATTCAGCAGAGATTTAGGAGGAAACTCAGGGAGTCTAATAGGGAAAATTTCTTTTTGCAAAGCTTTATAGAAATTATAGAAATCTGTATATCTTAAAGGTTAACTAAAACTAGGTAAGGAAACACCTGAATTTAATTTAGACTTCCTTAAAATAATTTAATAATAGGTTATCCCATCATTCTTAATGTTTCCTAAAGTTTCTAAAGATACTCTTGTAATAATGCTGACATTTAAATTATTTTTTAATTTTGGATAATCTTATTTGAATTGGGTGAATTCATTTTCATTCTGGTATAAACAGTCTTGTGCTTTTTCAGAAAATAAAAATAAAGTTATCTCTTGCATTTAAATTAAATGTGGAATACCTTAAAGCTAGCTAACTTCAATGTAATATTATTTGCGAGTGAGACCTAAAAATTTGACTAAAAAGGCTTCTTCAAAATAAAACTCTTTTGTTATGTAGTCTAAATACTTTTGAAGTGAAAGAATTTGCTTGAAAGCATTATCTTCTAACTTAAGATCATCATTATTTTAATTATGATCATCCAACATTTATCTATCTGTGCAAATTATGGTTGGTAAATTGTCTTCAATTTTAGCTGCGAAATCTTTTTCTATCATATTTTATTAATTATTTTTTTAATTTTCATTCAATATTTATGAAGATATGTATGAAAAATTAGTTAAGTTCAAAGGATTCTTTATTGAATTTATATCTTTTTGCAGTTGCAGAAACTCTTTAATATTCTTTTTTAGGATAACTTTATTTCCAGGTTTTAAAAAATCTTAGCATTCTAAAACGTAATCAACATCACCACTTTTATTTATTTCAAATTGGTATTTCACTTTTACTTTAATACGATTATCTTATTCTTTCTAAATAGAAAAAGAGCTTTTAATAGATTTTTTTGGGCTATTATTACCAGATTTATCGTCTATTAATAAATTTTGTAAATTAATATTAACTTTAAACAATTAAAAATTAATCCAACATATCTTAAAATTTCTTTAATTTAAAAGTTAATTATTTTCTTTCTTTTTATTTTATCTTTCTCAAATTAATTTACTCTAAAGTTTAAAAAGTAGATCCATACCTCTATTTTCAAAAGAAGTTTTTAAGATCAATTCAAAAATTTATTTCAAGAATAAAAATGAATTTAAAATTAGGGGTGTAAAATTAGGATATTTTACAATATTTTTTAAAAGATTTTTAAATTTTCTATGCTAAAAATTTGGGTAGAAAAAATAAAATTAAATTCTTAAAGAATTTATTTGGTCACACAAAGTATGCTTTTTTACATGATTTTTTAACTTTACTTTTTTTGTATTTTTTTAATAAAATTAGTTTACTTTGCATAAAAATATGATTTCTTTTTTAAAAAGTTGGATTTTTTATTTTATTTTTGAATTTGATAGTTAATAGTTACGCTAAGTGTTTAAAGTGGAGATTATTTTCATTCCACTGCGAGCAGTAGTTGAGGGCAAATCTACAAGAAATTTAGTTGCTTAATTCAAAAAAGATTTTTCCAGTAGCCTCATACTATTTTAGTTTCCAAAGAAAGAGAATATCACTATCAATACCTTTACAGCAAGTATAGATATTGGGAGAGTCAATTTTTATTGCCCCATCTTTTTGGAATAATAAAAAAATTTAATTCTTTGAAATAGATGAATAACAGAATTATCAATAATTGTGAAATATTTATGTAATAATAATGAAAAATAACTTTGTTATAGATAGAGTAATAACATTAAAAAATTTTGGTAATGAATTTTTCTATTTATCCTAATTGATTTCTTAAACACTAAGCTATTTTCAAGCAATTAGAGTTAATTGGTTTTTTGCTAGCTTTTTTATATGATCTTTCAGGAATTAAATATAAAATAGTGTTAAATAAAATGATATTAAATTGTAATTACTGTTGATGATTCTGCTACAAAAAGGGCAATATATAATAATAAATCTAAAATCCAATAGATCTAGTGCATTTTCATGTAAGGAACTTATCTTCTATACTCCTTTCTCATCACAATGACTTGAAAAGTGAAAATTGATATTTAAAAAGCTAAAGTCCAGCAATATTTATAAAAATTAAATTTTTAATCATCAAGCTCATCAGTGGTGTAGTAAAGCAGAATTGTTAGCAAAGTTAGAATACAATGGCTTAATAGTAAAAAAAATCTGATCATGTAAGAAGCAGGGGTTATACTCCTTACTTCAATATTACATTTTCCCATTTACTGCATTAGCTTAAATCTCTTAGATAAAGAGAGCAACATCATTAAGGCTAGAGCATTTCTTCCAATGAATTCAATATAAAAAAGAACCTCGTAATAATTCATAGCTAAAAAGATTATCTGTAAATAAGTTTTAAGGGAGAATCTTTAAAATATAGGATTGAATACTACTTTATTTTAATTAGATAGATTGTAAGAACTCTACTTAATTTATAAAGAATATGTATTATTGCTATTATTATTGATTAATAAATACTCTTTGTTAATTTGTTAATTAATTAATATCTAAACTAGAAAAACTTTGCTTTACAAATGTATGATTTGCTTGCTTGCTTTTTTTTTGTTTGATTGTTTGTTTTTTTAATTTTTAGATAGGTGTAAATGAGATTGTATTTGACTTTTATTTATTTTTTTAAGAATTATTCTAAAAATTGTTTTGTAAACTCAGAATCAAACAAAACTCTTACTTGATCAAATCATTTTTATTACTTTTTATGATTTCATTTTAATTTCTTTCACAATCAAAGCTGCAACCTAATTTTGCAAAATTTTTTTGCTTAGATTTTGATGTAATTAACCTAAATATTTACTCTCAATTTCATGTATTAATTTATTTTTTACCCAAATTTTTTTGCTTAGATTTTAATGTAATTGACAAAATATATTCTCAATTTATGCATTAATTTATTTTTTACATTTGTCTATTCCTTTTATAAATAAATACAGCTTAACTGAATGAGACTGACCAGTTTAGCAGATAACTACTATCTTAATAAAATAAATAAACAAAACACTCCTCGATAATTTTAATACATCACTAACGAATAATTTTATTTATTTGGTATTAAAAAAATTTAATAAAAAATAAGCAAGGATATTTTTAATTTATTTATTTTAATTTGGACTTGAAAATGAATTAGATATTTTTGATTCTTGATAAATACCTTTAATTTTGAATACAAATTAAGAATTAAACTCTATAGAGTAAACACTACTTAAACCATAAAATACTGGATCAATAAATAATTTGTCGAATAATAATCATTAAATTAGTAAACTAATTTCTTTGAAATAAAGTGCTAATTAAAAATCTAACTCTATAAAGTAATAAATACTACTTAAAACATAAAATACTGAATCAATAAATAGTTAATAATTTGTCTAACAATAAATCATTAAAATAGTAAATTAATTTCTTTTATATAGATATATCTTTCAGTTCATACCCCACTGTTACTAAATTCCCATATTCATATTGAAACTATTATTAGGGACTGAAGCTGCCTGCATTGGGTTCATTTAGAACTGATTTATGTTCACCCCTGCTGGTATATTAACCATGTTTTAGACAGGTACTTATTATTAATTTTAAATATTATTAACATTGTTATTGTTATTATTTTATTAAGGATTCATGCTGTTTTATAGCTATCTATATGTGTCTGCTTTAATTTAGAGTTAATTTATCATATTTTATTGCATATTTTTAATGTGTTAAAGCAAGTTTGATGCAGTTTAGCTCACTTTGCTATCTAGTGTAGGGAGCTAACCATCAAACAAAAACTTTCTTAGAATTTATTGATCAGCTTCAGGTAAAAAGTTTTTAGAGAAAGTTCTATTTTTGTCAACTTCTTCGTATTATCTTGAAAAAAAAATAAAATTATAGCTTTTATTCAAAATGAATGTAAATATACTACCTTTCAACATCTAATTTCTTTGCTGGATAAATATGCCATACTACACCACCCTCAAATCTCTTATCACTTAATCCAGCTAAAGCATTTTTAGCACTTTCTATGTTTAAAAACTCAACAAAAGCATGTGTTGCATATCTTTGGATTCTTACTACTGTTCCATAGGCAGAGAAAGTGTCTTTTAATTTATTAGTTTCTGTGCAAGAAGATATATTCTTAACACATAACACTTTTGTTTGCATAGAAAGCTCTTTAATAATGTCAAAATCAGGTTCTTTCCAGCATACATCTATCTTACACTTAAATATTTCGCCTAATTGCTTTAAGGCCTTAATAGCTTTCAAAGCTAATTCATAGTTTTGATAAATTGCTACTGCAACACCCATAGTTTCTCTTTATTAATTAGAATGTTAAATAAATAGTTAAGATATATAAAAAAACAATACCCAACAATTTCTGGATTATCAGCAATTATAATTCTTTTCAAAGAATTAGGAGTGAGCTCATTCAAAATCTTAAATAAATCTTTCTCATTAAATACTTTGGGAAGATTTTAGATAATAATACTCTTCATGCAAGATTAAGGAACCAATCTAAGAAAGCAATTCTTAAGATTTGTATTATTTAACTTATGATGAAGAATAGTAGCTTCTTCAAGTTTGCATTTGACTTCTCCTAAAAGTCTTTCTTATCCTGCAGCTATAATTTTGGTTATCTAAATTTGTAGTTGAGAACCTACTGTAAACCTAATTAAATCTATTTTATTTTCATTTTATTTAGTTAAATATCAAGGATGTTTCATGACTGAATATTTTTTGCACTGAATTTTACAAATACAATTACTACTTAAAATTGGATTTCTTTAAAAAATTACGAGATAACGTATGAGTTAACAAAAATTAACATACCATCTGCAAAAGACTTTAGCAAATTGCTATCTCCTAAAATCTAAAAAATTTGGGGGAAGAAATAAATATGTTTTTGAGGAGGTTTTGCAGGCATAAAAAATGTTTAATATAAAGTAGCAATTATGTTTGAAGTGTAAATTTTCCAAATGCAAAATGTTTATGGAGTCACTTTATTTTTATTTTTAAATATCCACCTTGTAATTCCTTTTCTGTAACAGAGGGATCTATTCCTGAAATAAATACATTTTCTAATGTTTAATCCTAAGCTTGAGGAATATCTTGAATCATTTTATCTTAGATTATTTTTATAAAGATACACTTACTATATTAACTTTTAATTAATCAAATTATAATAAAAATTTTTCAAAATTATTATTTGTCTAATAAAACTCGATCTGATATTCATCATATAATTTCCCTCTTCTTCACAATTTTTAAATTTAAAATTTTGTCAAATTGAATTCAAAACTTAGAATTTCTAAAATCTGCTATTAGTTTACTCTATAATATTTTTTGCTTGTTTGAAATTTACTAACTAAATAAATTTAAATTTTTTTATAATTTTAATATTCTAAACTATTATATCTCAAACACTATCCTAAAAATATGTATTTTAAGTAGAATCTAATTTTATTTCAAATCTTTTTCCAATAAATATCCATATTAAAAAGAAACTAAACAACTTATTTTTAATTTTAAAACTTATGTCTTAGAATAAAATTTTGAATGAATAATAAAAATCTAATGTTTGTAAACTCAAATCCTTACTTTAAAATTTATTTAAGTTTATTGAAATTCATTTTTTTAGAAAAACACTCCTTAAAGAATATCAAAATAATATTTATTAACTGAGAAAATAATAGTTAACTATTTATTTTTTAGATGATGTTAAGGAATTTAAAAATAATAAACTAAAATTCTTTGATAAATGAAAATATATAAGCAAAAGATATGTTTAGTTGAAAACTATTATTATTAATAAACTAACTAAAAGATTAAAGATTTACTTTTAATCTTTAGAAAAATAAAGCGCTTTTGAGCATCAATTAAATATATTTAATAAATAAAATAAATTTATTTTAAAAGAATTTTTTATTGATGAATAAAATAATATTAAATTTATTTTTATTATTTAAAATATATATTAATTTGATTTAATGTTAAAAGTAAAAGATCTTGAAAAAAATATTATAGAAAAAAGTATTTAATTTCAAATTAGATTTGGTTAATGTTTAATTTTTTAATTTAATTTTTTTAGACTAAAAATATAATTTAACTTAAAGAGATTTATTTTATGACTGATTTATGATAAAATTATAATTATGTTTCTTTAAATTATAAAATATAAAATTCTTTAAAGCATTTTCATATTTTGAAAAAGAAAAAGAAATGATTTTTCTGATTAGAAAATATTTAATAAATCAAAATTGAAACAATTTTAATGTATTCTTACATAAATGAAACAAATCATGTTTGTTATCTACTTTGAAAAATTCATATTAAAATGAAATCAGCTTGATGCAAATATTAAGTTGAAGTGAATGAGAGAATGTTTAGTAAAAAAAAAGAAAGAGTGCGCGAATATGAATGTATTGGAGCAAATTAAATAGAAAAGGCGGATTATAATTTGAAGAAAGAGTTTGAGTGAGTGTCTGAGAATGATAGTAAAAAGAAATAAATAAATAACAATTAGAAGAAAGATTTCTGATTTTTTAAAAGAAAGAAAGAAAGAAAATAAATAACAAATCAGTTTAAATGGTAATTAATAATATATTTAGCAGTGATATTAATAATTATAATATAATATAAAAGGCACCAAAAAAATAGGAATAAGAACCAATAAGGTTAAGTACAAGAACAGCATCTAAGAAGTAATAGAATTACATTGCAATTATATTTAAAAAAACACTTGATATTGTTTTGAAAGCCATTTTAGTGGGAGAAAAAAACGAAAAAGCAAGTGAAAAAGCACTGTCAGTGTAGCTACTTCTTTTTATACTGATATGGCGCAATAAACAAAAATTATATCGTTATAATAAGCAAATTTTGCAAATAGAAAACATAATTATGATATTTGGGTAGAACCTCAACATAATTTTTCTAAATAAATAGGGTCGATTACTTATAGCTCTCTAATGGCAAGCTTGAAGACTTTTTTGATGACTTAGAAGAGGTAATTAATCTTTTTTTTCTCTTTTCTAGCAATAAATTACCAAATTAGCCCATACAAAATTGCTTTCTTTCTTTTTAAAAAGGATAATAAACCCGCCAGAAATCGCTCTCGCTCTAAAAAGAGAGGCAGAAAGCCCTTGAAAAAGGCTGATTCTCGTAGTAAGACTCCTTCTAGGGCTTCTTGTGGAAGAGGACGCTCTAAATCTCTTGGACCCCGCAAAACCTACCCTCGCAAAAAAAATTTGTATTTACCTTTTTATATAATTTTATTATGTCATTCCATAAGCTTATTTCTTTTATTCCCTTTTGATTTTCTTTTATTTTTAAAAACTTCATGACTCCCAGACCTTCAAACCCAAAATATTTCATTAATTTTATAGCGATCTTTAAGAATTTATACTCCAAAAGTGATGCTTTTGCTATTTGGTATAGATTTTTTACAAAGATATGCGGTTTTCATAATGAAATTTACAAAACTCTTATTCATAGTTCTACATTTTATTTTTAGTTTACTTGAAGGAAAAAAAGAGAAAAAATAAAAAGTAAACAGGAAATAAAATTCACTATTCTAAATGCGAAACATGTTAGCATTAAAATCATGAGTTTATATTAGTCTTTAATAATATAATTAAGTGCATTAAAAAAAAATATTTATTTTTTATTTGTAAAAAAAAGATCCCCTGACAATTAACTATCTCTCCTTCTTAAGTGGAGAAATGAAAAAATTCCTTTAAAGTCAGCCTCAGAAACAGATAACAAATGCAAGTAATAATTTATTTTGTATTTTATTCTTAGATTTGTAATTTTGAGAAGTGTATTAAACTAGATTGATAGATTGAATTAATTAATTAAATCTATGAAGAATTAATTAAATACAAATTAATTTGAAACATAAAAATCTTGAAATGAATAAATTATTAATTAATTTATGCTAAAAATAGGGCTGTTAATATAAAAAATATATTTAAATCTGATTTGAGTAAATATGGATCTAATTTATAAGCATTGTTCATTAATGCCCTTTGGAAAGTTAAAAGCAGAAAAGAAAAGGAAGGATTGAATATTAATGACTTAACTAACTTAAAAATCCCTCTTTCTTTAATGAAAAATGGAATTCTTTTTATTTGGAGTGAAAAAGAAATTTTAGGATAAATTGTTGAAATTATGGAACAAAAGGGATTTACATATATCGAAAATTTTTCAATTATGTTTTTAGGATTAAATAAATGCCTCTAATCAATTAATAATAAAGATGAAGATTCATAGAACTCAACTGCTTCAACTAATAACACAAATAATGAAGCTATTACTAGTGATTTAACATTAAAAGAATCTTCTAAGTTTTCTGATTAATTGCATGATAACCACAGTGAAGATTCTGATTAAGCAAGAAAATAATCTAATCTAGAAGAAAACAATTTAAAGAAAAGCAAATTAAATAAAAAGAATTCTGTACCTAGTATTTAAAAACTTTTTGAAGATGATCCAGTTTAAACTGCTTCAGTAAAATAACCTATAGAAAAAACAGTAGAATAAGTAACATAAGATAAGAAATATGTGATGAATAATTTAGATATATTAAAGTCTACTGACATCAATAATCTATTTTTAAGAAATAACTATCCATACTTCAAAAAAACTAGACACACACTACTTATGTTTAGAAGAGTAAATTACAGAATTATTAATTCTTTACATATTAAATAATATTAATTGTATTAAAATAGATTGGAGATAAAAATTAAAAATTAGAACTTAGACATTAAAGAACATCAGATGTAGTTTTTGAAGTAACTGATGAATAAGATCCTTCAAGTAATAAAATTTTTATCAAAATGTATTTTAATAAATTTAATCTTTAAAAATGTTAATAGAAGTAGATTTTATGATGAAAGAATATGTTTATCAAATGATTGAAACATTACTACCTAAAGCTTAATTTATTCCAGGAGTAGATAAGCACTTTAAAATGATGGAATTGTAATATTTAATAAATTAAAAAAAGTGCTATTAATTAATTTATTAATTTTAATAAAAATAGGTTTGCTAACTCAGAAAATTACCGCCCTGGCTGGATTAGCGTTGTCGAAAAGTGAGAATCTAAATTACTAAACATTGAAAAAAAGATGTATTTAAAATTCACTAAAATATAAAATTAAAAATTAAAAAAAATAGAGCTTCTTTACAATAAAAGTCAGAAAAATATTAATTTATTAGCCAATGCTTATTTTAATAATAAGTTACTAAAAAAGATTTAATTAAAAAAACTATAAAATCAATATTTTTTAATAAACATCAAACCAATTTAATCAGATATTCTACCTTTGTAATATATTTCACATTGTTTTATTCATTCAATTCTAAATCATAACATAAATTTTCTTTTTTCAACTTTTCTAATTTTTTATTAATAAACAATATTTATCATATTTTTTGAAACAATCTAAAATAAAAAAAATTTTTAATTGATTTTTAATAAAATTAAAGATTACATTAAATAAAAAATTTAATACAATTTGATTTGTTTGTATTTAAACAAATATAATTTTTATATTCTATAAAACAGTTGTAAATATAAAGATTTCATATATTATGAGAAAATTTATTTTTAATGTATTAGCTATTTTAAGTAATTAATAGAAGCATATTACTGTTTTCTCCAAAGCTTTTATTAAAAAAATTTATCAGAAAAAGAATAATCCAGTTCCACTTTTCTATTTATAGAATTTAAAAGGTTTAGTCATAATAAATTTTAAGAAAAATATAAATTTACCTGTTTGGTAGCATCTTTATTTACTTTTTGTTATTTTTTATATCTATCTTCACCATATAATGGGTCATGCATTTCTCTTCCTAATTTTTGATTTTATACATATTCTCTAAGAAGCTCAAATTCATTATATTATCTTTCCTTAATTTTATCATATTTTTTTAATATTTATCGCCTAATAAAATCTTCATCTTCCCCTTCTTCTTCTCCTTATTCCTCAGCATCTTAATCAACATCTGCTTCTTACTTCATAAGATTTATCTAGAATTATTGGTTTCTTGTACTAGTTTAAATAAGAAGACCAACAATTAAGTCATTAATCTAAGAAATTAATTAGTAAAATTAATTTTTGATAAAACTGTAAACATTTTTTACCTGTTTTCTGCATAAAATATTGTCATCAATAATTTCTATAACCTTAGTTATAATATCAGAAGAAGGATCGTTAGGATTCAGTTTAATTTCTTTCAAACCTTTTTAGATTTTTCTAAAAATAAAATTTTTTTATAAATAAAATTCTGAGATAATTAAAAAAAATTTACTCAATGCTAGAATTACTCTTCTT
The DNA here is from genome assembly GCA_000231825.2 of Tetrahymena elliotti 4EA. Lineage (NCBI taxonomy): Eukaryota > Ciliophora > Oligohymenophorea > Hymenostomatida > Tetrahymenidae > Tetrahymena > Tetrahymena elliotti. The sequence goes on from JH720293.1 coordinate 2,999,667, forward strand.
AGCTAAATCATCAATACCAGTAAAACTTAGTTCTACTTATCTCTGCTTCATATCATTATGATCCTCTTTAAATTTATTTTATTCAAATTATTTTCTGCAAATTTCTTTAATGCCCGTTTCTTTAAGCTGCTTTAACTGAGAGTGAATTATGATAATCCATTTTTCTAAATCAACTTTTTTCTCATCAAATATAGCAGACTTAAGATATTTCTTTCTCTCTTCCCTAATAACATTAAACATATTTTCTTTCTTTTTAATTTCATCCCTCTTTTAAATAATATAATAATTTTATTAATGATAGAATGAAGAAATTTACTCTTCTTTTAAGCTCACTTAAACTAGACATCGCCTTATTTTTTGCTTCCTCGCTATTATTTTATTTCATAATCGCTTTATTCTTTAAGTCATCATTACTCCTACAGTTTATTTAAGAATAGTTAAACATAATTCCTATTTTGTAAAATTTTATACTGTAATATTTCCTTGGTCGTCATTAAGTTTCTCTAAAGTTCAGTTAATCTTTGAGTCTAATTTTATGTTATGTTTTTGCTCTTTTAAATTTCTCTAATTTAAAAATCATAGTTTTTCTTGTTTGCAATAAACTCTGCTTCCTTCTTCTAAAGTGATTCTAATTAGTGTTAAAATATCATTTTAATTTTTAATATTAATTTTTACTGAAAAATAATTGAAATCTGAAAAAATTTTGAAAATAACAGACCTTCTTCAGTTTTATAAACTGAGATTTCTTTTTTTAAACCTTCAATTTCCATTTCAATTGTTTTAATTTTAGTTTCCTAATAAAATTAAAAATTAGATTAAGCTCTTTGTATAACAATAATATACCAAATCAGATTTTTCTCTTGCTAGTTCATTAAGATTGATAGTAATATCAATAAGGATTTAATCGTTTTTCTATTTTTTTATTTAAAAAAAATCAATTTATATAAAAGTAGTCTAATAATGACCTACATCTCCACCTAAACCTTGCTTCTAGTTAGATTCTTAATCTTCAACTACTTTTTCATCACCAAATGTAGGACCTTTTTTTCTGAGTTCTTCATTTTTCTTTTTCAAATCTTTAATTTGATAATCCATTTTCTTTATTGTTTAAGCATAGCTATACAGTTGAGGACCTGACAAGTTAGAAGAAGCTCCATGAATCTAACTTTAACCTAGTCCTCCCCCTCCACCACCAAGTCCTAAGTCTAGAATATTAGACTAACTACCTGGCACAAACAAGTTACTAGATGATTTTTATTGATATTTATCATTAAAAAGATTGAACTAAACTAGTTTATAATTTTAAAATTAAATTTAGGCATAGCATTATGAATTTTACCATGGTAAATATATGATGCATTATCCCTACCATATACTATTCTAGTTTATAATACGTTATCCCATGGGCATTAAACTAATGGATTAGGTGTATCTTCATATTCTGTTTCTTTATCAGAGACTTGTCTATTAGAATTCTATAATAATTATTTCTACTTTAGAAGCTATTTGATTTTATTTAATTACTTACTTATCCCCAAGCATAAACTAAACCTCTTCTATTTACAGCAAAGGAGCATTCATCTCCAGCATAGATTTACACAATTTAATCTTTTTGAATTGACTAAAAAAAATTAACATAAATATGACTTAAAATATTTTTTTGCTTCAATTTACTAAAACTTATTTAGGTTCATCAATAGGTAGTTTGTTTCCATGACCCAACTGATTTTTTAAATTTATTCAAAAATCACATTTTTGTATTATTTTAAATTAGCTTACTTGTCCAAAGTCGTTTTTACCCCAAGTATATACTTCTCCTCTTTCATTTAAGGCTAAAACATGATTTCTTCCTGTTGCAATAGCTACAATTAAAGTATTCTAAATATTTATTCTTGTTGGATTTCTAGCATCATCTGCATTCAATTTTCTTCCTAAGCATTCTGTTTTGGATCCCCAAGAAAAAAGCTGACCAGAAGCTATTCATTTCATTTCAATTTAAAATTTAGATTAGTTTAAAAAATGAATTATTTCTTTACTTGATAAACAAAACCAATTTCCTGAAGTACAAGCAAGTTATAAGATATTTACATCCTTAGGTATAAACTACCATTGTTCTATATTTTTTTCATTATTTTTACCTGCACGGAATCCTGCCACACTCCTTTCAGACATCTTTTTGATATGAAATATTAATTCTATTTTATAACTCTGCAGTCTATTTCCTACTAATTTGTATTTATTTAGAATATTACCATGGATTTGTCCATCTAAATAAAAAATAAAAATCGTTAGTTAATTTAATAATTAGGATAAATAAAATGTTTTACTCTCTTCGATGCGTTTAAGTTACTCATTTCTAATTTTCTAAAATATCAAAACTTCAAAAATAATTGGCTCTCTTTAATTAAATCTGATTTAATGATTTTTGTTTATTATACTAAAAACGTATCTAAAAAGACAACAAAAATTTTAATAGAACATATGAATATTATAATAATTTACTTATCTAAACAATATTAAAAATCATTTATTCCAAAAATATAAAATTCAAAATCAATTTATTCATTAAAAAATCTCAAATGATTTTGAATAAAGAGATTTTCAAATACATATTTTAATTAAAATTTAACTGAATTATTTATTGATTTAGTATTTTATTTGTATGAACTATGTTTGAATTAAAAGTTATTGGTACTAGATTTAAATTTTTGAAGTTTTATATGGGTTACATGATGGTTTATTCAAAATAAATTGACTATGAATTATTTCTAATAACCTAATCTGATCAAAATGCAAATTTCCAACTTATTTTGTAAATTAATACCATAAATCTAACTTTTATAGAGACTCTAATAATATATTAATCCTGATTTGATTTCACACCTGGAACTAATCCAAATACATAAATTAAAGTGCAGGTTTGTTTAAATAATAAAATTATTCTTTAGAAAATCTGAAATTATTTTTGAAAAGAAAAGAAAATTGATTGTAAAGAAGATTGAATAGTTATTAATGTGTGTGAAACAGTAGAGTAAATAGATAAAAATAAACAAGAAGAAGTAAGAAATAATTTAATATAAATTAGTATATAAATATTGATAATATAAAATATGATTGAATTTATTCAAATTTGTTTGGGTGAAAATGAGCTCAATTAAGAGTTCAACAAATAATATTTTCCATTTTATTAGTTTATTTTGTATTACTTTAATCATTATAAATTAAATATATTATTTTTTTTAAATTTGATTTCGTTCTTTCATTACTTTAAATTTTTTATGTCAATAACATCATGAGATTTTCATCTTGGAAAGTTTATTAATAATATTTTTAATATTTAAATTAAAAAAATTAATAACATTTATGATAAATATATTATCCTTTACTCTTTACAATAGAGCTATTTGCGAAAATTTTAGTTCATTATTATTGTTATTTTCATTTTGTAATAGATTCAGGATAACTTGATTAAGAAACTTTAAGCTCTTATTATTATGAAACTATAGAAAGAAAAATAGGCAGTCTTGTAGTTTGCTTTATTGGTGTTTTTTCTAATGATTTTTATAATTTAGGCATGCTTGAGGATGAAATATTTTACTAAATTTCAGCTGTTTCTGAGTAAGGCTCTTGCATTTAGAGGCAAAAAATTTTATTAGCATCTTCTTATTCACAAAGATTATATAGAACTTTTTAATAATATGTTGATTATTTGATTTCAGAAATAGTTCTATTTTCATGAATAAACATGCATCTGTTTCCATATGGACAGAATTTTTAAGTATGGAAGGAATTGCATAATTTAGATTTATATTGTCTTTTATTTACTAAGCTTTTATCAACTAGCTCATTTTTACCATGGGCAAATTAGCACTTCTTTCCATAATTGCATTTGCCAAATTCCATCCAATTTTTGCACATTTCAGTCTTAAATTTACTGGCCTCTTATTAGTTATGATTCGATGCTAAATTGTTAATTTAAGACTATTATAAAGGTTATTAGCTCATGCTATTGCTTCCAAAACTGAATTTTTTCTTTTATGTCACATTATCAAATGCAAAACTATTTGAGCTGTTAGATTTCTCATTAAATTACTATGAAGTAAGAGAGCTAGTATTTTATGGGTAGCTAGTAGATGATAAAAATGAGGAAGAGCAGATTTGAGATTACAATGATGAGGAGGAAGACTAAGATGAGGAAGAACCAGATGAAGCTTATGATGATGTGGAGGTTGATAGGTTTGAAGGATTCTATTAGATAGAATCTACATTAATTTGAGAGGCATTACTATTCTATTTACTAGAATAAATGTCCTGATTTTTGTTAATAAAATTTTATTAGTGTTGCTTATAAACAAATCTTTATTCTGTTTCAGGTGAAAATTAGGTCATCATATTTTCTGAGTCAGATTCTCTTCTTCTCCTTTTTCCAAAGCTCAGTAAATCTTAAGGAAAACCAAAGGTTAGTTAATTATTAGATAGGTAAATCTTTGATGATGTACTGTTGTTCATTTAAAATGTGTTTTTTACATAAGCATTGTACTAAATTTGCTATTATTAAAAGCAGTTATGACTAAATATGTTGTTTTCTAGGTTATTCATTCTATGAATAAATAGATAAATAAATATTTTTTTTAATAAATGGTTGAAGGCGAGATGATAAGATGGATGGTTTTTACTATATTTGTATTGGAAGAATAAAAGCTATGAGTGTATTAATATGCTAATTAATTTTTAATTTTTTTTATTAATTATATTTGTAGCTGATATTTTTTTAATTATTCTCTTTATCTTTTTTAAATTTCAATTAATTTATTGATATTTTTCCGTTTAAAGATAAATCTTAGTCTTTTAAAATTGTGGATATTAATACTAATAATTTTTATTCAATGCTTTATTTTATATAATTTATTTTTATATGTGCAAATTCTTTGTAATTAGCATATCCACATTGTCTTTTATCAACGTCTTTAAAAATATTCATTTTCTTTGTTGTTACATTTAATTGCATATCCAATTTAAATGCTACAATCCTAAATGGTATTTTCAAAGAAACCAACCACTTTCATTTTAAATAAAATAATCCAATTAAAATAGATTATTTTAGCCAACAAACTATTAAAATAATTTCAAAAAACTTAATAAGTTTTTTCATAATTTCTTGTTGAACCATAAAGTATAATTTATTAAAGTAATTTCTTTTTTCAAGATGTAAAAGAAGCTTATTTTCTGGTTTGTGATTTTTATTAAAATTTGAATAGAAATAAAATGCTTAAAAATATTTTTAATTTGTTAGAATTCAAAAATTTAAATAAAATCTATTCTATTTAAATATTATTATCATCTTCTATCTTTTTTATTTTCAATAGTGCATCATAAATTTTTAATAACTTTAATTTACATATTTTATTTATTCAAATAATTTGTTGATTATTTTGATTGGTAAATAAATTTCCCTTAATTTATTTTCAAATGAAAAACAATCTTTTTATCCTCATTTTAAACAATTTAACTTATTAAAGACAAATCCACCAAAATAATTTAATTCTATTTTTATTTCAATAATTTAATATATTTTTGTTAAAAATTAACATTTTCTTAAAAAAAATAGTAAATTATTCTATCATGCTAATTTTTTACATGTAGAATGATAATAAAAATATTCATTTAATTTTCTTTTAGTTATTTTAGATATTTCTCCTCAAACTAGTAATTAAATTTACTGCTGTATACCAAATAATGTAGTAAATTATTTTAAAAAGAAGAAAATTTTGATGATAAAATTTTAACTCTATTTTCATATTTAAATTAAGTGCTAAGTTACTAAATTTAGATGATTGAAGAAGATTAATTTAAGATATAACCTATTTTGCAAAAGTTTATTCTTTCTTTACAGTAATGTCAAATAAAATTCTGAAATTCGTTGAAATATTATTTTAGCTTATTTAGGTTTTATATTCATTTCAATGATTAAGATTTTACCAAAAATATCATTTTCTCAAAAAATAAAAATATTTGATAAATTTTATTTACATTTGTTGTTTAAAAATTTATAAAAATTTAAAATACAAAATAATAAATCATTTTTGATATTTCTATTTTCACTTTCTCTCAAAAATTTCTGAATATTTTTCAATATCTTCATTTGTTAGACGTAAACCATCAGTTTGTTTGTTTACAGCAGAATATAAAGCAGCGTTTACAACATCCTTTAGGAGGACAGATCTTTCTACATAAAACTTATCAAGAACGTCTTTCATGACACTATTTTAAGGGACAGTTTTGACTAATCTAGTATGAAGGAAATTCCATGCATCACATTCATATCTAACAATCAAACTCCACCATCTTTCTTAAAAGCTGTATATAAAACCAGGTCTTAAGATAGTACTTTTAACATGTGTTAAAGAAAGTAAATGCTCTTCTGCTTCTTACTTAGTAGTTATATATCTGTTGATAAAAGGAGGAGGAGCAGCAGAACTTAAATAAACTATTTTTTTATCTATTCAATAAAATATTTTATAAATACCATAAGCTAAATATGTTTAAAAATTCTTAATTCTAGTAAAATAAATGTTTATATTTGAAAAATTGTTTTGAATGCTCATCTTTTTTTTTGTTGATTAATTTTACATTATTTAAATGATTCAAGTTTATTTCCAACATTGATGGCAACATCTCTATTGAGATGTTCGTAGGTACCATACTCACCAGGTTTTCTTCCTTTAGTGAAAGTTGTATCAATTAAAGTTCCAACTGTATTGATTACAGCATCTGCTTTTTCTAAATTTTAAGATATCTTTTCTGGGTCAGTTACATCAGCTTAAACGTATTAGATGTTTTATTGCCAGTCCTCTCTAGTAATGGGAGCACCTCTTCTAGATACACAAGTAACTTAAGCTCCTAACTTCAATGCTTTTTTAGCTATTGCAGAGCCTACATATCCTGAACCACCTATAAGGCATAAATTCTTTCCTGCTAACATTTTTCTGTAATTAGATTTTTCTATTAGATTTCTATTTATTTGATAAATTTCTGATATTTTGAGTAAATAAAAAATTATAAAATAAAGTATCCAGTTGAATATATCTATTTCTACTCAATTATAAGTATATAATTTCATTTATAAAATTGCTTGCATAAAATCATTAAAATAGCATATTCTATCCTTCAGTTTATAGTTTCTTTTTTCTTCTTCTAAATTCCTGTTGAAAAAATAGTTTAAAACTTTTTAGAGATAATATTTATTAAGTATTTCTAAAAATAATAACTAAAATTGCTATGAAATTAATAATTAGTATCATTGCTGAACAACAAATAAGACTCAAATTAACATTTACAAGCTAATTAAAGATGTTTAAACATCTCATTTAAAATTTAAACAAATATAAGCCATTGTTTTATACTTGTTTTTAAAATGTAAATATGGAATAAGATAGTGAATTTATTTGTAGGACTATAAAAATTAGATAATACCAAATCATAAATCACTAATTAGTTAAAAATTGAGAGTAATTTTGTTTTTATATAAAAAAATGAAAAATGTTAATTCGAAATCTAAATTAAGAGAGATGCTTTTCTCATCATGTGCAATGATTCCAATAAATTTTATTTAATTGTACAGTAATGTACTGTTTATAAATAATTAGTAAATAAATAAAGCAAGATAGCAATCAATCGGCTAAAAAAGCTTGGTTTCATTTCAAAAAATTCTAAATAAAAATAAGATTTTGAAAAGATTTATGAAAATTGACTGATTTTTTATTTAAATTATGAATAATATTTAGAAAAAGTTAGTTGTTTTAATCTTGATTTTGTTTTATTAAGCTCATTCATAATACGATTTTTATTGATTTCATATATAAAATTATTAAAAGCATAAGCATAAATTATCAATCTTTATTTTTTTAGATAGATAGATAACATTAGCTAATTAAAATGAGAAGATAATCTGCAGAAAGTTCTAAGGAGCCTAAAGGAATATTAAAAACATCTACTAAATACGGTATTCCTACCTCTCCTTCTTCTCAAAATCTTTCAAGATAGGGATAAAGCAAATATGAATCTATTTTGAAATAGCATGGAGATAGTATTTTAAAGAAGGAAATTGAACAGAAATCGTTACAACAAAAATAAATAACAAATGAAAATAAAAGCAATAATAGCTTTCATAATAAATCAAATGCAAGCATCAATAGTGCTCGTAAGAATAACTCTTCTAAACTTGATAATTCTACTACTGTTAAGCGTTAAAGCATTTCACAGTAATAATTAGGTTAGTTAAATTAATCAGTAGATAAGCAAAGAAGATAAAGTCGCTTAAATGATTAAATTTTAGAAATTTCACAAGGAAGTAGACTAGCAACATATAGTCAAAGCCCTTTAAATATCAACTAAAGTCATATTATCAATAATAGTATACATGCATATGTAAATAATTAAAATTAACTCTCACAATCTCCTAATTAATACTAGACAAGTTTAGCTACATAAGCAGGAAATGTTGGTGGAATTAATTCAGCTGCAGCTACACTAAATTCCATTTTTAATTAAGGTAATGAATGCTTAAACATTAAATAATTTAAATTCATATTAACCTAAAAAGATTTTATATTTATAATTGATAGTTTATTTATAGCCTTTACATAAAATGCATTTATTTTTAAAAATTTTTATTGAATTGAAAATTTTCTCAGTTAATTTTCAAATTTAAAGCACAAATACTAGCTTTTTAAGATATAGGTCTAATTCATTTACTTATTTATTAATAGTAACTTTAAAGGATTTGTGTCCTGAAGATAAAAGGAAGGTAGGTTAGCTGATGAAAAAGCTTGCAGAGGAAAAATAAGAAAAAGAATTACTTAAATAAAAACTGTAAATAAATGAGAATGTTTACAAAGAGAGAATAAATCATATTATAAAAGAGAATTAGTAGATATAGGAAAATACAAATGTATTAAAAGAAAAATTTTAGCAATCTGTTAAGCTTTTATAAAATGTAAGAGATAGAAGTGCTGAAAGAGGTTCACCTTATTTGTTTCCTTAGTAAATAACTCCTCAAAGCAACAATTAATTTAATTATGATAGCAACTAAAGTAGTTAACCTCAAAGTCAGAACTTTAAAAAGCAATTAAATAAAAGTTTACAGTAAATTTCAGATAACAACATAGGAGAATAAGAATAATTACAAAATACTACTGGATAAAATTAAAATAATAAAAGTAATTTAGATTTGAGAGTTTCTTCTTTTAATAATATCCCAGTTAAAGATTTACCTGAGGATTACTAATAGTAAATGAGGTAATCAAGATAATCTGATTTTTAAATGGGCTCTTCTTCAGAAGGTAATTAAGGATATAGATAAGAAGATATTGAAGAAAATGATGATAGGTTAAGTAGACATAGCAGATTAAGTAAGTAGGGGGAAATACAAAATTATTAAGGAATGTAATAAGTTTAATAACAGAATATATAACCCTTTGCTAGCAAGTAATCAACAATAAATGCAAATATGTATTAAAGAAATAACAATAATAATAATAGTTTATCAAGCAAGAATATAAATTAATTTTAATAAGCAGCATACTTAGCAGATAGTTTGGACTAAGAAGTTTAAGAATTCCTATCACAAAGTATAAACAATGCACAGACTGGTAAAATTGCTGATTTAGAACAATAATTAAATCAAGTTTCAAACATACCTCAATAATCTCGAAATAATTAAACTCCAAACAGCTATCATTAGTCAACAGCAGGATAAATAAAATACAGTATTCCTAATTAGCAATAATAAATTTTTTAAAATTAACAATTGCCTTTGAATCCTAATAATTAGTATCAAGACTAAGCTGCTTAAACTTCTTTTGCCAAGTATGTCTATAAAAATGGGTAAGTAAATGATTAGCAGTATATACCTAATAATTAATTGTTAAAAAACAACTCTTAATTGAAATACTCACTATCACTATAATCTAAATCTCCTTAGACGACCCTGACTAAATAGCCTCATTTAACTAATGTTTATCAATCTGCATCTTTTATGCAATCTAATGGAACAATCAATCAGGCTTCAATAAATAATCATACAGAAAAATAAAAAGAAAGAATTACTTTAAAAGTTAATTCTGGAGAAAGTGAAAAAATGTTTAATTAATGGAAAAAATAATATGCTGCAACTTCCACTAATGAGTAAATTATCAATTCCCCTTATAAAAATTAGCATTTCTATGACAGAGCTAAGTAAGTAGAAGAAGACGATACTAGTACTTTTTAGGAAATATAAAACCTACGCTCTTAAATGCAAGGGTTAGTAAATTCTTTGAAGCAAATTAGTTTGAATAAATAGCAAAAGCAAGAGCAAACAAAGCAAATATAGTAAAATAGCAATAAAAAAATAAATAGTAAAGAATCTCAATCTTCTGAACACTAACCTGTGTAGAAACTATTATAAGGAGAAATACATTCTGTATCTTCTAGAGGAAATTATGAAAGTTTAAATTCAAACAAGCAGACAGAGAATCCAAAAAATACTGTAAAGTCAACTATGAATAGCTATAAAGAAAATAGAAATAGAAATTCAAATACCAGTCATGAAACATTTGCCTAAATTCCTTAACATACTTAAAACCACTCTTCTAATAGGTCTTCTTAAAAATAAGATACTATATAAACTAACCCACCTCCTAAATACTTAAAATAATACAAGAATAGTAGTGAAGAAAATAGCAGTGAAGATGATGATTAAATTGAAATTGCATAAAAATTTTTAAACTTAAAAAAGTAAAAGCTTTTAAGTCATTTACAAGACATAAGAAAAGATGATTTCCTTGATTCAAGCAGTTTTGAGTAATCACAATTATTTGATAAAAAGAAAAATCATAGCCAAGAATAAAAACACTATGACTTGCCTCTTTAAATTTTACAATCTGAAACTACATCAAATGCTAATATAAGCACTTCTTATCATAATGAAAAAATGTCTAAATTTTAAAATAAATATATTTAAAGTGTCAATAATAAAGATTAAAAGAATATATATTCAAGTGCTTAATAAGGAGAACGAAATTATATCTCTCCTCCTTCTCATCAATAAAATTTAGGAAATTACCCAAACAATATTTAAATAAGTACATCTAGAAAAAGCTCTCCTCAGTTGCATCTTCGTGCAGAAGTAGGAAATATAGATTCAAACAGACACACAAGCAACCCAGAAACTCTTACAAGGGTAACAAGTAGAAATATAGCTTCTAATAATAAAAATAATGGTGCTACATTCAATTCAGGAGGGGGTAAACAATTTAAAAATTAATTTTTCAAATGTTTTAAAAAAAAAATTAATGTAATCAATTTAATATTGAGCATTAAACTTAATATTTAGAAATACCTTGTCAAAATTTTTAGAATTATAAAAAACTTTAATAGTAATTGTTTTATTTTACTTTTTAAATATTTAATTTTATCGTTTATAGATTTAAATGCTAATATGCCTTTGAATTTAGAGAATATGAGTAAAGAAGAGATAAAGAAATTGAATAGAATGTTGGAGAGAAAGCTAAGAGAAATGAGTGAAAGTGTAAGTTATGAAATAAGCTCATAAAATAATGAATTCGATGTAAGTGAATAAATTCATACAAATTAGATTATTGCTCATAACCATATTAATACACCTTTGAGACAGTCTCAAAATACAAATACATTCGAATTGAGTAACACATAAATTTAAATCTAAAGCTTATAGGAAAGTCAACTTTTAAAATATTCTAATGTTACTGGTTAAGGATAAATTGCAAAAACAAAGGGAAGTTAGGGTAATTAATAGAAATCAAGCACATAAATAAATAATTACTACAATCCTTAAAATCACAATATCCATAACATATCTGGGGTTGGAAGTAATAATTAGGCAAGCTAAAGAAGTACCCATAAAAATATTCAACAGTCAAGAGAAAATACAAACCCTACTTTAAATGATGAATATGTAACTTTTAGGCATGAGGATTAAGAGAGAGGTGATACTAAAAGAACTGTAGATATCAAAGACAAGAGAAAATAAAATAATTTATTTGCTAATAACGGATTAGATGAAAGTAAACGAATTAATGCCGTTAGAGTTACCGAAAATTTTAGTTATCTAAGTACTCCTCAGCCTGAGAAATTATAAGTAGATCTCGCTTCAACTGCTAAAAAAGAAATTCTTTAAGGAAATCTGTAAATATTATCTAGTGATGAAAAGTTTCATAGGTAAGGAGAAGATTCTAAGTATATCAGAGTTGAGGATGGGAAAAAAGAAAATTAGTATAATCAAGGGTCTGCAAAGCAATTGATTTTATAAAAAATTTAACATTTAACTGAGGAAGAAATGCTTTCAGTACTTTAAGCTTTAAAAGAAAAGAAAATTAATAAAAATAGCTCAAAAAATCTTCATAACGATGATAATGAAAGTTAAGATGAGTATGAATAAATTAAAATTCATTAATCTGATAAATCAAAGTAAAATGCAAGAGGTAAAGCGAGCAGTCATAGAGAAGAAGCAGATGAAGACAATAATGTTGACGAAGAAAACGAATAATCAAGTTATATGAGTGTATAATAATAGTAGGAGGATATATATTAAGATAATTATGAAGATATTTACAATGACATTTCTAGAGAGTAAAGATTTTAACCATAAGACAATGAAAGTAGAAACTTGAAAAGACCTTTAGAATAAAAGAAGAGCAAATAAAATGAGGAAGAGTCTAAATATCACTCTTAGAAAGTTTAAAAAATAAAATCAGATAATTTAAACGAAGATGAATTAGAGATAAATTAACTGATTTAACAATCTGATCACTAACAACATCAAAGTCCTTTACAAAAATATTCAAACTCTAATACTCCATAAAATTACAAAGATTAACAACAAAATAGATTAATTAAAGATAACAGTAAATTAAAATATTTTTTATTTTTGTATTTATTATTGTTACTATTATTAAGAAGCATCACAAAAGAGCATTAAAAGTGGAATTATCAGACAGGATTAGGAGGAGGAACAAGAAGAAGAAGAAGACTAACCATATGATGAAGGTCTGTTTTAGAATGTGTAAACTATAGAAAAATAAGAGCTCTCTAAAAGAACTTTTTCAGCTAAAAGTTAAAAAGAAATGTAAATACCACATGAAGAGAAAAAGAAGAATTAGTTTATTGAGTCTAAACTAGATAATATAAATTAATAGGGTTTTCATATCTCTAAGTAATATCAAAAGGGCTCAACTTAAAATTTAGAAAAAAAGAAGTAAAGAGAGCAGCTATATCAAACAGAAGGTATGTTTGAGGGCGATGAAGAGCTGCCTTAAAGAGAAGTGTAAAACAACAAAAGAAAAGGAGAAGATAAATATTATAGCTCTTCATACACTGAAACTGATTAATCAATAAAATATATCAAAAAAAAGATTGAAAATTAAATTTGATGATCAATAGTTTCACATAAAATATATTAATTCATCAGATTGTTTGTGTTTTATTGAATTGAAAGTCATTTATCAAATTTATGCAAAAAAGTGTAAAGAAAACTAAATATAATCATTTCTGTACTCTTATTTTTTTTAAATATTTAAATTCTTTTATTTATTTTGTTCCCACTCCCCAAAAAATCATGAGATAAAAAAATTTTTGAAATAATTCTTTTATGATATTTTATTTTAATTAACAATAAGTTAAAGAAAACTAATGAGTGTTTGTTGTTTAGACTAATCTCATATTAATTTACACATTTTTTCTTATGATAACATAATTTCGAAGAATTTAAATATCACTCGAAAAAAATAATTGAGTAAAAACATCTCAACATTCTAATGCTAAATAATGTTTTTTTATTTATAATAGCCCACCACAAACATATCAAATAAATCGACAAAATCACTTGAATGAAGTAAAAATAAAATTTTTAAATTAATAAATATTTATATTTTAAAATTAAGAGGATATATTTAATAGTAATTATATTAGGAAGTAGATTTATTTGGCTAATTTATGTTCATATTAATTTTTTTTTATGTTTAAATTTAATTCATGCTTTGATACTCTTCTGATATTAAATATTTATAATCATGATATTTTATGCAAAGCAAACATGAACTCATTTATTATTTTTTTTGTTAATCAAAATATTTTAAGAAAAGTTTGTCTTAATTTTTCTATTTTTTCTATGTTTAATTTTTGATAAGTAAAAAAATATAAGTCTAAATTTCTTTAAACGCTTTTTAGATGTATTTTTTCTTTTAACTAAAATAGGTTTAACTTTACATATTTTTAAAAATTTATTTATTGATGAATTAAAAATGTAAAAGGAATTATCTATAAAACAGTGAATTTATTTACAGTAAAATCTAAAATTAATTCAAATGTGTAAAAATTCATCATAATACTGATTAAAAACTCTAAATTTTTAAGGGTACAGTTAAAAATGTAAATCAAATAATTTCCACATTTTTTGTCATATCTTACTAAATTACTAGTAGATTTTAAATTAAAACGGTGAATCTCACACTAGCTTAAATTAGGCTAATAAATGGATTAAAAATAACAAAATTAGCTAGTTTGAAAAGTTATTTCAAATAAATAATTTATAATTTCTTAAAATTAATATTTTTTTAAATGATCTAAATATTTTGTGTATTGTAAGATTACTATCTATCTTTAAAAAATAGAATGGCTATTCAAACAATAGAATTTAAAAATACTGAGAAATCCCAAGAAGCAACAAGTTATCATCTAAGCAGTAGTTACAAGAATAACTTTTAAATATTGACTTAATTTTTTGGAAATTAAATAAATTTTTTTTTAAATAGTAGATAAATGTTTATTAGAGTCTAATAAAGTAGAAAGGAGAATAAAAAATTACAAATAGAAAAATTGTTTTTTTGCAAAATGCTTTTGTTTACATGATAAATAATGATAATACATGAGATTTTAGTTTTTACATATACAATACAAGGAATTATAAATAATTTGAAGAGATAGATAGAATTAGTAATTTGGAGTTTTTGGATTTTTCTTATTAGCGAGTGTAAGTTAATAAGGGAAGAATGAAGAAGTTAAGAGGAAGATAGAAATCATGGTTTGAATAATTATTAAAATTTGTTATTTTGTATTTTTTTATAAATTTATTTTTGAAAGTGGTTAGTAATTTGTTCTAAATATTTGTGGATAGCTCAAGATGTGGATGAATAATTATGCTTTATTATTAATTTTATTGCTTATTTTTTAAAATTGTCATAGCTACCTTTTAATTAATAGTATCATATCTTGCTAGCATCATAGTAAATTCATCACAAATTTTTAATTTAGATTAATCGTGAATCTAGTATCATAAATTAATTCATGTACTAGAAATAGACTGAAAAGCTTATTTTCATGTTATTTTTATTTAGAATTTGATTTGTGAAGATATTTTTTGGTAAAATTGTAAATTAATTGGAAGGAAGTCCTTTATTTTATATGAGAAGATAAATACAAGAATTATGTATTGTATTCAAATTTATTCCAGGTTTTTTGTTAGTAATAATTAATAATGGAAATTGAATAATACGAACGAACATTCGTTCATTTAGTATTTAAAAAAATCAAGCTATTTTTAAGAAGTAGTGTGGATTCTATATTAATTAGGCTGTTCAAAGATTCTTTAATATTTATTTAAAAAATTGAATGGCTTTTAGCCTCTCTTTAATATTTTTGAGTAAATAAGGAATTTAAGCTGGTTGATTCTATTAGATGAGTACTAAACAAATTTATCCTCAATTTAGATTATTTAAACTAGACGAACGAATGTGAAATTCAATTAGTTTGTGTAAAATTTTAATACTTTAAGACCTTCTTGAGCATATTTTATAGAACTACTTTATACATAAATTGTTAATTAGACTTTTATTCTTAGAGCATTCAGTTTCGAGCTACTTACTATCTATCGATTGATTGATCCATCAATAAATATATCACAGCTTATAAGGATAGAACTTATTTCAATTTACAAAATAAAAAAACTGATGTATGATTATACTTATTTTAAAGAAAGTAATTGAGGATGATAAAAATTTAGTTTTGTATCGTTTATTTACATGATAAATTAAAAGTTAATTTTAACTAGCGCCTTAGTTTTAAAAATCAAACTTTTGCATCTATAGACGTATCTTGAGTTTTAATATTTATTGTTGCTAAAATTTTCTTTGTTTCTTTTTATTCATCTTTTATACTCTCACGTAATTTAATATTTTTAGATGTTTTTATTTAGCTGTCACTTAGTGATTGGTACGAAATAGGAGTAGAGTCGAAGTTAATTTCATTAATGTTTAAGATGCTTGCAAATCTAGATTTCATTGCAGTCTGATAGCAGTTTTAAATCATATTCTAATTTTGTTAATTGCAAGAATTTATGTTTAATTTTTTATATTTATTACTTATTTAGGAATAATGCTAAATAAATCTAGGAGGAGACAATCTTTCTGTTTGAATATCACACAAAGAGTTTACTCTATTTTTAGGAGGGAGAGAATCAGGATTTAGCTTGTTGTATATTTTGTAGCAAAGTATTTAATCACTTTCACTTAAATCCTAGGTTGTCTAAGATAAATCGTTAAGACTGATTTAGTCATCTTCCATAGCCTAGACAATGAATTAATCACTTTCATTTAATTTATATCTATTATGTATGATGTTAGTCAATGCTTACTTTCTCTTGCGTAATATTTTCTATTCTATTTATGAGCTATTTCTAGTGCTCCTATTTTGCATAATTAAACTTTTGTCAGGGCTTATTGAGTAATGATCATCATCGTAATTATGTATACTACGAATTTCAGAACTAGAAGTAGGTTAACTGTCTATATTCTCTAGAACGTTAAATCCTATATTAATATTCCCTTAGCTAATGGTATTTTAATGATTTTGATTTTACTACGCAAAAGCGAATCTATTTTAATTTGATTACTCATCATATCCACTTGTCTATTCTACATACGTTGAAGAATTATGAATGAGGAATTGCTAAGTAGAAGATTGCAGGCTCTATTTTTCTATTGAATTGAAATTCATTGTTGCAAAGTTATTAAATCCTTAATTTTAATTTTCTTCTTCTTCGTTTAGAAAACCTATTCCTAAACTACTTGGAGATGAATCTCTCATCTTATAAAGCATAGATGGGCAAAATGTCTATTTGCGTTTTGAAGTTTTGCGAATCAAGCCAAGATTGCGATAGGCTGCAAATTTTGAAATTAGTTTGGTTATATTGAGACTTAGTCTATTTGCAACTTCATTAAGAGGCTAAGTAAAATCTTATTTATTTTAAATCCAAGGATGGGCTAAAGCTTCAGTAGGCTTAATACGTTTTTCTGGATCAACTTGTAGGCATTTTCTAATTAAATCTTATGCATTTTCAGAAATATTTTTAGGGAAAGTATATTCAGCATTTTTTATTTTTGAGATGAGATCTTGAACATATTCTTCTTCAAATGGTTAGTAACCTGCTAACATAGTATAGAGAACAGCTCCAGCACTCCACATATCAACAGTTTCGTCATAAGAATCCCCATCAAATATCTCAGGAGCGCTATAGGCAACGGTACCTGTGTAGGTCCACATTAAAACTTACTTGCTTCCTGCCATATTAGAAGCCTTTTTGTGGGCATTATCATAATGGGCAAATTTAGATACATTAAAGTCAGTAATTTTTACGCAAGTGCCATCTTCATTGCACAAAATGTTGTTAGGCTTTAAATCTCTATGGCAGACCATATTTTCATGAAGATAATCAATAGAGGCAAGAATTTATTTAAAAATACTAATAGCAACACTTTCGCTATATTATCCAAGCTTAGAAATAACATCAAACATTTCTTTAGCTTCAACTAATTCCATAATAGTATAAATTCTACCTTTAGTTTCATCAACATATAATTCATATACTTTAACAATATTTGGGTGGTTGAGTTCTCTAAGATTTTTAAACTCACGAATTACATTCAAAACAACTTCTTCTTCATCTTTAGTCTTAACCATCTTTGAAGCAAAAATTTTACCATCACTAACACGCTCAACTTTTTTAACGAGGCCTACGCAACCTTCACCCAAAATTTCAATTTCGCGATAGTATTCATTAAAGTTTCCTTTTATATAAAAGACATTGTATTTGCTGTCTTCTTGTTTTTTCTATTCCTCGAAAAGCTCTTTCTTTTCCATTTTCTTTAGAGATTTTAAATCAAGAGGAATTTGCATTTTATCTTTAAATGATTTCAGCCTATTCATGGCAGCTAATTTATTTTTTTTTGTAAATCTTAAAATCTATCTAATTTAGGTGGTATAGATAATTGATATTATTTTGAGGGTATTTGAAAATCTTTGATATATTTATCTATAAAAGTAATTACTTAAATTCAAAAAGATCTATAACTGGACTCAATATTAAGTAAGTATATTCTATACCAACAGCTTAACTTGGATAAGTATTTATTAAGCAGTTAGCTTAAATGAAATTTCCTTTGATATTGTAGAATTTTAATTTAAAATTGGAAGAAACTATTTTGTTTAAAAAATAGATTCCTTTTTAAGTTAGTTTTGATATTAAATGATTGCGTTTGTAAATATTGACACAAATATATTTGTTTGTGTTAAGTAAATATTATTTCTTTGTGAAAAGGTTCCTTTATCTTTTCTTTTTCCACTGAAGTTAATAATTTGATATTTCTTTTTATTAAATTAATTATTTAGTCTTTTGCTTTGCATCTCTTTTCAAATTTGTTTGTTTCTTTCTTCTAATTTACCAAAATAAGATTTTCTAGTTACTTATTGGAAAAGACTGACTCTTTTTTTTATCATGTAATCTGTATATATGTTAAATTTTTTGAAGCGGATTAATGTGACATTTAAAGACTGAAAAAAATAATTAAAAACTTCATAAAGCAAAAAAAATAATAAATACTGATCATTCAATTAATTAAAATTCATGTTTTTTATCTAAAAATACAAGCAAAAGATACTTTCTTTACAAATAAATATCAAAAAAAACGTTTTTGTTTTTTAATAATCTAAATAGGTTAATATTTATTCTATAGAATTTTTTCTAAACAAAATTTGTTTTTTTAATTAGGACAAAAATATTTTTATGCTTTTGATATAAGTTCTAACTCTTGAATAATATCTTCAGAGAAGATATTAAAAAACAATTTTTATTTAATAAGATAAAATGATCAACAATCATTATATTTCATTTACTTTTTCAAAAAGTATTTTGAGCAAAATAATTTATGAAATTTGATAAAAAAAACTTAAAAGCTTGATTTTAATTGAATGAATTTTAAAAGCTTTAATAGAATTTGTTTAGATTAGAAGTAATAGAAGAAAAAACATTTTTAGCATTTTGAACTATTTCTATAAAAAAAAGAAATGTAGCTTATATTATGAACTCAAAATTATCAATAAATAATATTATTTGGTCTAAAATCAAAATATGTTGTTTTCTATTTGCAAAGTGGATATTTATATGGTAATAGCAGCTTTTATAACGCAAAGCTCTCTCTAAAAATTTGATTTATGATCAATAAATATAATGCAATAGCTAATTTATAACCAGTTTTTAATACATTTGCTTTCAAGCCATAAACAAAAAATTAATTTTGGGAAATTTGAAAAATGTTATGAAAATACAGTAAAAAAATAATAGCAAAAAGCAAAAGAATTTTTCAGGTCTTTTTATAATGGTAATTATTAATCTGTTAGGAAATTTATCAAATTTGCTTAATTTATAACTAAAAATAGCTAGGTCTTACATATTGAAAGCATAATATTCATTTTTTATATAAAAGTCTTTCCATATAAAAAAGTAGTTATTTTAAAAAGAATTTTGACATGTAGGAAAAATAATTAGTTAGACTAATTTGTAATTTTTAATATGGCATTTTCTATTTTTATGAATAAATCTATACTAATATCTATTTTAAGTACAGTAATTAGTACAAATAAATTATTAAGAAATCAGTTATTTAATATCAGATTTATTTAGCCCTTAAATTTGTATTGGCTAAAATTAAGTTTTAAAAAAATAACTCAGCCTTAAAAAAACTTTTTTACAATAAAATTCGGTTGAAGAATCTGAATCTGAATACAAATATGAATATGAGATGAGTATTTGAAATTTTATCATAAATCTTCTATTTTTCTTTTCTTAACTTCCTTTACTGATCAAATAAAAAGATATCATTCCATTATCTTAATAATAGACACTACTTCTAATATTTGATAAAGCTAAAAGTAAAAATGTAATCGAATTCAAATAAATATTTCTTCCTTTAATCAATTATTTAATTTAAGTCACTAATAATTATCCTATATATTTTATTGAGCATATTAACACATCAATTACGAATTTTAGTGTGCTAAAATAAATCGTGTAATCTGCAAAAACTCCAAAAACTAAGAAAATAAATTCACAGTTTTCCTCAATTCAGACTTTGAATTTTTTAGTGAATAAAATATTAAATTATTTGATTGAGGTTTCAAATAAAATACTTTTTTCTTGTTTACCATTTATGTTGCTAAAAAATTTAAATATCACCAATTATCTATTCTTTTTATAAATGGCAGAAATAAAATATTTAGTTTAATTTTTATATATATATCCTTCATAATTCATTTTAATTAACTCCCAAAGAAAGAGTAATCTTACCTTAAAATATTACATTTCTAGCTTTCGATAATTGTTGCTTTTTTTTTTCTGCACTTAAATAGCTCAATCAATACTAAGTATCCTTCATAATAAACTTTAATAATTAGATATTCTGCTATTTAATTCGAATGTGATCGGATAAATTACATTTGATTAAGATACTGTGCTTTGTATCAATAAATTTAAGCTAAGTTTTTGTATCTATGAAAATACAGTTATTTCTTATTCTCCAAAAAAATAACATACTCTTAAACCTAAATGAATGGTTTGAACAAGCTGTTCATGAACAAATATATATTTTATAAAATCGGTAGCTGAATTCAAAGCATGAATTTGAGACTTTAAATTAAAACCCATAAGATCTTTCATGGTTACTAAATTTGAAATTAGCTAAAATATAGTGTTTTATTGATTACTAATTTTTATAAATGTAAGCAAATGTTTTTATGATAATAAGGTTTTAATATGTTGATAAATATTTTACTGATTTAGTTTTACTTTCTTATTGGTATTAAACCATTTTATCAGCTAAAAAATTTTTGAGTAAATATATTTGAACAATATTTTTGCAAATCATAATAAATTCATGTAAAAATGTAATCAAATCTAAAAAGATCTTTAATCTTTAAAAAAATTATTTAATCTGTAAATAAAATTCGACCATCATTTGAATACTCAATTAAATTGCATTTTATTAATTTAGATCTACTCTAATCAAGTATAGATTATGGTTGAACATGATTACTCGAAATAAAATTTAGTAAGAACAAACAAGTATTTAAAATAAATGAATGATTGAATTAAAAATTTAAAGAAATTAGCATTTAATTTTTTATTAAACAAAAATCTTCAAATGTTTTTTTTCTCTTTGCTTTTTTTTTTTGATTAAATTTTATTGATTGATTAATATTGATTAGAATAAATCTTAAATTTTTTAGTTAAATTATTTTGTTAGAATGAATGGTAAATTTGATAATTCCTTTTTTTTCATTTTGTAAATTATAAATGATTATGAGAATATAAAATTTATTTAATATATATAGTTGAATTTCAACAATTAAAATACGATACGTTTACAATTTTAGTAGGAACTACTAGCCAAGTGTCTTGATGCAACAATAAATTAATACTGTTGGCATAGATTGACAATAACTAGTAGCATACTAAAATCGTAAATGCATCAGGGAATTTATCTTTTATTTATAGTATATTATAGGATAGATTTTTTTTTAAAACTTAAAAGTTGGTTATTAATAAAGGGTTTATTCAGTTGATGCTGTTCTAAAAGTTTGCTAAGCTTGCTATGGTTTTATAATTAAGAATTATGTTTTTTCTTCATATTTTTATGGTACTATTTATTAAAATGGAGCTCTTTTCTTCAATGCTTTATAACCTCATAGCAAGTCAATCTGTTTTTTATTAAAATTTCTTAATAAATTTGTTTTGATTTTGTCAAGGGTGTGGTGTGATGAAAAGAATACTTAAAATTAAATGTTGAATATTATTATATAATAATACAATACAAGCTGATAAAATCTGCCTTTTGTTGATTACCATTAAATAAAATTTAAAATGTAATTCAACATAAAAGATTTAAGTATTGAGGAAATAAATTATAATTTACGATTATTTTTACTTGTTTCTTTATAAGCTGCTCAAAATGGATTTTTAATGAGATTATTAGATCTCACTAAGGTCTTCATATGAATTATCTAATTTTTCACTGCTGCTCTTCCTTTGCTTCCTTTTTTAATCTTAACTTAAAATCTCTTCAAATGTTTCTTCTTCTATGAGGGCTTCTAATTTCTTTTCTGCCTCAATATTGCTTTATGCTTTAATTTATTTTTCTATTTTCTATAAATTTGTAAAATTCTTTCTGTTTTCTTGATTTTACTCAGGTTTTATATCAGATTCATCTGATGGTGATACTTCATCACTCATGTTACACTCTTCCTCTTCATCATCTTCTCCTTATATTGCTCTTTTTTAATCTTTATACTAGATGCTTGTTTATTTTTCATCTTCTTCATCCTTATCTGATTCAGTTACTCTGTACAGATTTCTTTGTTTATTTCTTCTGTAAGGACTTAATAATTTAATTTTACTAGGATCTTAATAACAAAGTAAAAGAAAATCTAAAAATTATAAAATATTATCTTTATCTTAAATAGGGCTGTTTTCTAGCCATAATTTAGAATATTTCTCAATAAATATTTTAAAGATATCTCTCTTTTAATGAGATTCAAATATACTGATGATATCACTTAAATTAGTTCTTGCTTTCTTAAAAAACTATTTAAGCTTCTTTTTAAAGTCACTATATTTATCGCCCTTGATGATCTTTACTTCGTGGTCCATCTATTCATATATCTTAGATCTTGGGTTAGTTAAAGAAGTTTTAAACCCAACTAGAATGTTTTTTATTAGGTTATTTGACTTATTTCTTTTTGGAGAGAAGCCATCTTAACTGTGTTCCTATAGTAAAGATATATCAAATGATAAAGTACTTTGATTTCCTGTCAAAAACTTAGGGCTAGAAAATTCTAAATTTTCTCTTGTCTAAGATAGATTAAAGTCTTGATAATTCATTTTGGAGGATGAGAGTTAAGCTAATTAAAGTTGATGATCTAGTGGGTAAATTTAGGTATTAAACAAATTTGGTTCAATTTTTGAAGATTCATTTTGTTGCTACTTAATTTTTTCAACTTATTCATCTGAACAGATAGCTGCCAAAGAAAATATATCAATGCTTTTCTTTTATTAATTTGAAGGGATTTGATTTGAAGATATCGAGTTCAAATTTTCTCTATAATTAAATTAGTAAACATTAATTACAAAAGAAGAAAAGCTCTACTTAATATTATAAAGCTGAAAATTTATAATAAAGTTGTGAATAGTTCTGATAATTTATTAGTCCATTTAGTGAAAAAATATAATATTTATAATTGGAGTAAATATGTGGAATTAATAAGATTTAAAAATATCTTTTATAATATACCCTTTTTTGATAATTTATATTTTAATAGCTTTTGTTTAATTTTATTGATTTTATAAAAATTTAATTGTCTCAAAGCAAACACTTTCGCTTTGCAGAATTAATTTAAGCATTTATTTTTAAATATTTTGGGAAAGCAAAAAGGTCATCTTCAAAATAAAAAATAACAAGTTTCCTCAATGCTGAAAGAGAATTATTGTCTAAATAAAAAAGATGGGGTCGAGAATATAAGAACTTCACAAGTACTTATCAAAAAAATAATTTTCGCTTACATATTCTGAACTTAAAAAAAAGCTAAATAAATTTAGCTTTCAATAAAATTTTATTAAATATCTTTCGGGTCGGTGAATAAATTAAAGAAAGTATTCTTAAAAATGATTACATTTATCAATCAAAATAGCAATTTGCATTTTAATGTAAAATTAGGAAATAGAAAAAAAGTAAAAATATTTTACAGTTCTTCTTCAAAATCTTCTTAGAAATTTTGAATTTTTGCTTTTTCTAATGAAGAGTGTAAGGTAGATATTTTGAGTTCTGACTAATTTACAGATTAAATTTCACCAGATAAATCTTCTATGTTGATAGAGTTTATTCTAGTACTTGCTTTTCTTGATAAAGATTCATAGTTCCCTTTCTAATCTTTCCTTTCAGTGGTTGTTGGAGATATGGTAGGAGATAAGCAGGATATAAAATTTACAGATTATATGGCCTTCTATACGCATGAAGGGCGGCTTCTTTATCCTTTCTTACTCTAGTTTTAAGGAGTAGGAGTTTTGCATTCTATATTTGGTGACTAATTAGAAAAGGCTTCAATCGATTTACCAAAAAAATGATTGAGCTTAACTACTTAGTTATCTATTTTAATTTTGATTGACAGCTTATAGTAACCTTCCCTTATTTATGAAAGGCTTTGTTTTACCTTTAAGAGCTGACTTTCTTCTGGATTTATGTCTTCTTCCTAGCAAACAGTCTGCCTTTAACAATGTTAGTAGTAACAGAGGTTGAGATCTGCCAGATAAACTGCCTTTTAAGATGTGTTTTAATTGTCTTAGCCTCCTCTCTAAGATGATTCTTCATCTGAATCTAGAGAGGGAGGCAGCCCCTGCCGCATCGAGGCGTAGGGCAGTTGTATCGGCTAATTAATCTTCATACCTTTGTATTGTATTATTCAAAGCAATCAATATTAATATAAACTTGTATTTTGTTTATTGGTTTGTATTTTATTAGGTATTAAAGCTGTTTGCTAGTCAGACTTTTCAAATCAAATTACTTTGTTTTAAAATTAGATATATTAATTATCAAATACTAACTAATCTTATTTGCAGATTTTTTTTAATAGCATCCAATTCAAAAATTGCTAATAAATTAAAAAATATTCAGGTGCTTTTATTTAAAATTATTTATAACACTAAATCTTTTTGAGTGATTAAAGAAATGTTAATATTTATCAACCAATCAAAAACTTTAATTAGCTTTCTGCCAAATTATTCCATTACAAATGTATTTATTTTCAATCAATAAATTATAAAAGGCCAAATACCAAATATCATTTATTATATTTATTCTAAAAGATACAAATTTTTTTCATCTAAATATCTATCTTTTTTAGATTCCGAATTTTAATTCAAATATGTGGGATTGATATAGAGCTATTTTAAGTTTTTATGCCGAACTAAAGCAACCTTTCTTTTATTAACCTAAAATAAAAAAAGAAATAGAAGGATTCAGAAAAATATTTGATTTGTCAATTCTAACTAAGAGATTCTTTCTTTTTTTTATTTATTTTTTGTTGTTTTTGGTATTTTATAATAAATTTGAATATTGCTATTGCATTATTATTAAAAATATGATTACATTAATAAAAAGAAAATAAAAATGTTTTTGGTTACACTAAAGCATTTCAAAATAGATAAAATTGCAATAGTTTTATACATTTGCTTTAGTTAGCATAGTAGTATGTGTTAAACATTACAAATTCAAAATAATTTACTATTAAAAAGGTATTTTTTATCATTAAACCCAAGAATGATTAAAATAAATATTAACTAGTAGATCTACCCAACATAAATAATTAAAATTTTGAAAACAAATAGTTAAAGTCATAGCATTTCTAACTAAAATCAAAATATTTCAATACACGATCTTCAATTCATTAGACATCTTCTAAAAAAATTTATTTTTACATCATTCTTAAAAAGATATTATCTTATTTTAAGTTACAATCTGACAAAATTTATAAAATTTGAAAGTAAACATACATAATAAATTCTTTTGTATTTTTGTTTAGATACAAACTAAAATAGACAATTTAAGTATCTTATTAATAAGATTAAATAGACTTACTTAAATCAACATATTTTGCTTCCATAAAAACATTTCATTATATGTGCAAAGAGGCATCACTTTATATGTTATAGAGAGGAAAATTCAAATATTATAAACTAAAGTAAAAATTAGATGGTTAATATTAAGCAGTTTATTGCAATAAATTTCCCAAACATAAAATTTATGCTTAAAAACTCTAATTAAAACGATAAATTAACTTGACGCTTGCAAATAACCACTTCACAATTATTTCAATTTATCACCTTTGGATTTTTTTAAATAATTTTTAAATTTATTGTGGAAAATCTGATGTTATTTTTAACCATTTTCAAATCAAAAAGCCTTAAATAAAGTATTTGGTTAAAGAAATTATATTAAAATTAGTTTTTGCAAGGATCAAAAATAATAATTTGAATTGGAATACTATTTGAAATACAGAAAAGAAAGCAAAAATTATTTAAATTACAAATAATTTGAATAGAAAGTCCTAATAAGACTATATTCATTTGGTAAAGATTATTTTTTATTTTGTAACTATGTATAATTTGTTTAAAAATACAAATAAATTTCTAAAATTTTTGATGGCAAGAAATAAATAATTCATTTTTAAGAAAGTAATCATCAGATGATTATTTAAATTTTTTCTTGGATTAATATAATTAATTATTTTTTTTTATTTTAAATTGAAATGCATTTTGTGGTAAAAAATTAGTATAAATACTGTCCTTATTATTATTTGGTAATATAAATTAATTGCAATCAACTCATTAAAAGTAATAAAAATTTTCATTTCAAACTTACTGTAATAAATTGCGATTAGAAATATCTTTTATTGATGATTTTTTGATCTAAATTCAGAAGATTTCTTTTGATCAAGTGAGTGATTATTGCTAATATTATTTTTTAGCTTATTATTTGAATTCGAAAGAGTTAAAAAAATGCATTTCTAAAAAGAAGAAATATATTCAATTTAAGTTAATTTTTATGCACCCTGCAATTCAATTCTAGTTTAGAAATCTTCCTTGCTAGAAAAATAAATAAGATTTAAGTAAAATAACACTTTAAATGTAAAAAAAAATTCAAATTTGCTAAAATAAATTGAATTTCGAATAATTAAAGGGCCTCCCTTAAAAAGAATTGAAGGATAAAGAACACATTGTATAATCACAAAGTAACCTTTAAAAAGTTAAGCAAACTAGATTAGTTAATTATATAATTTGTAAAAATGTAAGAAAATTGAGATCTTATTAGAAGAATTACTTGTATTTAAATTTTATTGCATCAAATAAATCACAAAAAGAAAAAATGTTATCTACTTTTTTTCAAATTAGCTTACAAGCAAATTAATAAAAACAATTTTATTAAGAAATTCTCAAATATATTAGAGACCTTATCGGCCACTAACAGTATTAATATAAACACTTTCTCAAAAAAGGAATTAATGAAAATTCATGAGTTACACATAAAATTTTAAATGCAAAAGAAAATTATTAAATTATATTTTTTCTATTATCCTAATTTAGCCTTCAAATACTTTGTATTATTTTAGCTTGGTAAAGGTTAATATCCTTTTCCTAGAAAATTAAACTAATCTTTTTTCTATCTGGATTTTCTCTAAAATACATTCTGATTATTTTAAAATGCCAAAATTATTACCTGCTAATAATTTTGTAACAAGTAAGTCTTTTCATTTTATGAAGAAAATGCTATAAAAATGAGTGAGCTATCTATTTTGAGCTAAAAAAATAAAAAAAGAATAAAAATTTTTTCTGTTTTTTTTTTAAAAAATAATTAGAGATTAATGTTTACCCTTCTATATCTAAATACAAATATTTGATTGAAGTATTATTACTAACACTTTAGATAATTTATCTTATGTAATTTACTGACAAATTATTTTGACTTATTTTTAAATTATGATTCATTATTGAGGAAGAATTACATTTATTTGATTAAAAAATATTTAAAAAATATTTTGATTTATTTTTACCATCCAATAATCAATGATAACTGCTCTAGTTTTTGACATTATTACAGTGACTAAGCTATTTATTGAGCTCCATCACTACCTATATTATTTCCTCTATTTGAGAAAAATCAAATTTGGATCAAATATTTTTTGAATTAATCTTACGAATTGATTTATACAAATAATTTATTTAGTTATTCACACTCTTGTAAGTTCTTAAATAAATTTGAAAATCCATCTGCATTTAGATTATTAAACCTTTTTTATATTTAAATTTCCTAAGTTATATTTTAATTTTTAAGATAGGTTTTTATATATTTCTTAAACTTTTAAATTTGATTAAAATAATATTTTATTTTTAGTATTTTACATAGTTTAAATTCTAAATTAATTGTAAAATATAAATAATTATTATTGGTAATAGCGTAGAAAAGTTTTTTAAAAATTGAAAAATTAGCTAGTAGAAATTGTAAATTTATGGAACAATTTTTCTATTCTCAAAAAAGAAAAAAGGATTTTCAAACTAAGCTTTTTGGAATTTCAATTAATTTACTAAATTTCGTTTAACATTCAAGTGAGTGTCACTACCCAAAAAAAATCAAATCAAGAAGTGTAAACACTTTTTGAAGAATTAATATTGCTAAAAAATCTTTAGAATTAAATGATTACTATCCGATGTAGAGATAAACGCTATTTAGATTAGGACAACTCTTGATTCCTAAAGATATTTATATCAAACCTTCAGATCCTATATTATTATATCTATTCAAAAAATAGAAAAGCTTTAATTTTAAATATTATGCAAATAATTACGATCCAATAGTTAATTTGATTGTTTTTAAATTTTTACAGCTTCCCAAACTCTAGCCTATATAGCATGCACCTTATTACCCTATTTTATTAGATCTATTAAAAGATTAATTTTGTGATTCTTGCTTATTAATAAAGTTATATGAATAAATAATAATTGACAAATCTACTAATTCTTGACAGTTTTATAAGGCTTCAGCTAATCCTCTAGCTCCTTCAATCCCTACTTCATTTTGTCTAAAAAAAAATAATTAGGATTCTTTTGTAAAATGTCAAAGCATAAAAGTCAACTCATCCAAATTTATTATAAGCTTATGGTGATTTTTATTGTACATCTTCGATGCATGCGTAAATGTAGATTTATGATAGTTATTTCCCCTAATTAAATAAAAGGATTACAAATGATCAACAACAAAAGCATTTTATTTGAAAGCAATATTGAATCAAAAATAGAATGAATTTTTTTACATATTTTAATTTGTTGCTTTCCAAGTAAAGAAATTATTTTAAGTTGTTTAAATTTTTTGAAAGATGTATTTTTAGAGAGTGTTTTCCCTAAATAATATTTCTTTTATTTTTTAAATGCTATTTTTTTCCACTAGATAATTACAATCCATAGAGAATTTACTTTACATTTACTTGTCTCTGAAAAATATTGTATTAATCTAAATAACAAATATTTTATTTTATAATATCTTAAGCAATATTATAAACTTAAAGATTCATTAGATGTACTTTTAATAAGTTTCTTCTTATATTTAATTAAAATAAGTGAGTGTTGTAAAAATAAAAATGCAACAAAAAAGATTTCATGCTTTTTATATTTAAAATATAACATTCTAAATCCACAAAATATAAAGTAAAAATACTTAAATACGATAAAATCATTTTTAGCATTTCAAATTTGAAAGTTTGATTAAGAACTTGTTCAAATCCAGTTAATTTTTAAATTTATATTTATCTCACAAAATTCTTTCAAAAGAAAAAAACAATTTGGTTTTTAATTTAGAAAATACACAATATTTTGATAGTAACAAAAATAAGTAAAATCAAATTAAGGATATCTAAATAATCATTTACAAATCTCAAAATATTTTTTAAAATACATTCTAATAGTCTTTTTCAAGAGCAATAAACAAAATAGAAATTATTAATACTAATTGTAACTTGAAGAGTGAGAGTAAGTTTGAAAAAAGCAATTTAATTTCCTTGCATTATCATTTGCATGTTTTTGAATACTGACAAATAATTATATTTTAATTAAATTAAAAAGGATTTAAATCATAAAAAAATAACTTAAAGTAGTATAATTACTGACATTAAGTAAAAATTAAACGAAAATTAAGAAGCTTAAATCAAAACACTTGTATTTGATACTATATGATATAAGCCACAAACAAGTAAAATGCAGGGAGAAAAAAATTAAATATTTTGAGAAATAATACTGAAAGCAAAACCTTAGATATTTAATTTGAGACTGAAGATATATCAAAATAAACTAATAAAAAAATAAGATAATACACCTATTAATAATTTCAATAGCATAATATAGATTGCATTTATTAGATTTTGATTTTTTAGTGCACTAACTTATACATATTTTAGTAACAAATTAAAGAAATTAATCATATATTATTAGTAAATGATTAAACAAATAATCAAATAAGCAAGCAAATAAACAAACAAATGGGAATAAAACTTGAAAAATTTTTAAGCTTTATAAGATAAATAGACAAGATAGATATTTATGGATAAAAAATCAGCCTTAAATTTATGAAACAATCTGAATATAAAACAAGGTTTGGTGGTTTAATTACGCTTGTGGTAGGCCTTATGACTGGACTTTGGACTTTGGTTTCTATTTATCAGTTAATTTATTCTTAAGTAATTTCAATTATATCTCAAGAATTACTATTAGATGACAAATAAATAAATTCTATTTAATTTAGTCCTATAACATAAAGCATATTCTAAATTGGATTCTTTAATAAATATACTTAATAACCTATCGAATAGTCCTATTTTTAAATATTTTCATATTATAATTAAGAATGTGATATTACAAATTAGAAAGTAGAAGTATAATAATTATAAAATTTAATGAGCTAGCAAATCGAATTAGTCGACTGTTCAGATCTAAAAGAGTATTATTAAGAGAGTGAAGAGTTAAGCTAACTAAAGGAAGGTTATTTTTGTTTCAATAAAAGTAAATAATAAGGAGAAAAAGACATCTATCCTTAAATTGAATAAAACCTTATGTGCAGAAATAATATTAATATTATAATAGTAAAAAGAAATAACTTAGATAATTATATTTTGTAAGATATATAATAAAATAGTGCGTTAGGATTATCTATTCCAACAACACTAATAGATAATGCAAACATTTAAAATCCATTTTAAAATGCAAATATTATGAAATAATTTGATACTAGCTAATTTTTTACTAGCTAGCTGTAATAAATTTAATAAAAATTAATGATCTAAATTACCTTATCTGCAATTAGTATTGAAGATTAAAGAAATTATTCTATTTAAGAAAATAGAGATTTGCAATCCTTCACAATTTAATCTGTTTCAGACAAAGTAAATTATTTTCTAAAAAATATATTATATTATTAATCACTCCAAATTCAGTTAATCAATAGGGCTCTTGATTCGAATGATTTAAAATAGTTGAAAAATAATGTTGATGAAACCGATATTTTGTTTAAAGTCAAGATTGGTTTTTCTGAACTAAATTACAATAAAAAATATATTAGATAATTTTAAAGTATTCCATCTATTCTAGGTAGTTTAGGAGGAGGTATTAAGATAGTAGTTCTCATGGGATTCTTGATAGTTAGTCCTTTAAGCTCAATTCACTTCTAGAAGACTATGCTAAATGAGGTTTTTAACTTTGAAAATGACTAAGATGATGACTCACTACAATATAATAGAAATAATCTTCATTCTTTAAAATCAATAGAAGGATTATAGACACATAATAAAAATCACACTGGAAATAATAACACTAATAATTCGTAACACTAAGATTAAACAAAAAAATAATCTGGATCCAAAGGCTTTTTAAAAATTAACTTTTCAGAAAACTAAAACGTCATGCATACCAGTTCTCCATAATATAGATAACCTCTTAAAAATGTTAACAATTTTAGCCAAGGAACAAACGGAAATTAAAAGAAAGAAATCATACCTACATCTACTAAAAGTGTAGTAATACCTAAATCTATCCAGAATATAGAAAAACAGAAATAAAATAAATCTGCTTAAAATAATAAATTAACAAATCATCTTCCATATTAAAATAGCTTGATTTTTTCTAAATAATCTCAATAGCCAGAAAGCAATTTCGAAGAGCTAAACTTTACCCAGCTGAGTTAACTTAAAGGAGGAGAAAGGAAAAATAAAATGAAAGAAATCATAAAAGGAACAATTCTAATTAATTCGTAAAGATAGATAGATTCTCAGTAAAATTTAGAAATTAATTCCCCTATGCCTAAACTACCCTAAAGACTATCTTTTGTATCAAATGCTTAATCTCAAAATACCAATGCATTAAACAAGAAGAAACAAAATGACTAAAAGAAAGCAGAGGAGTAGATATTCGAAAAATACTTCAAAACAACATTTAATCCTCTAAAAATTTCATTTCTTTAGAGCTTATTTTACTATATATGGCCTTTTGGTAAATTTAAAAGAACAAAAGAATAGATGAGCTACTCTATTGATAAGCTAAATTACCATTTAGATAGTATTTATATAATTAAAAAACTTCTTGAAATTGACAAGCTTAAGATTCTTTTGTTGGATGAAAATTAGATCAAATTATTTGAATTTTTACCAAAACCAACCATAAATTTGAAAAAAGTAGAAAATTAGTAATAATCTTTTTAAGACAGTTCTTGTTTAGTCAGTGAAGATGATTAAAAAAAAATTAATGTTTTATATTAGGATACAAGAAACGAATTGACAAAAGCCACATAAGCATTCTAAGCTTTCTAGACAATAAAATCCAAGCCTACATTAACTTAAATAGATAGAAAACTAATTGATTTACTTGATCCTAAGATAGCTGATTACTTCAACTAAGATGATGATGATAACAAATCTTAAATGATACCATTAAATTAAATGTCATAGGAGAATGAAAATAATCATCCAATAAATTTCTTTGAAAAAGATTTAACTCATAAAAACTAACTCTATAGTCTACCTGAAAATACACCTACAAATTCTTAAAATTTTATCAAAGATTCTTATTAAAAAAATAAAGGAAGCAGTGGATACATTAGCTCTCCTTTTGAGATATATAGAAGTGCAGCAAAGAAGGCCTCTATGTTCAAATAGCCATAATTAGCAATTAAGAGAGGCTCTCTTAATGTAAGTCCTTAATCTAACAAATATGATGAAGAAGTAGATTTAGAAAACAATAATTTAAAAATCTATAATTAAGGAGAATAACAAGCACAAACAAGACTAGCTCGTTTGAAGTCACATTCCAGTGAAGACATTTAAAGTAAACTTAAAAGAAGCAAGGATCATACAATATCAAGCTCTTAAAGTAAAGAGGGTTCAGGCTTTTATTATGGTGTTAAAAATATTTCAGCTTAGTAACCCAAATCATTAGAAATGTAAAAAATCATGTTGGAAAATTCACATTTTGAATATGATAAAATAAATGGCGATATGGAAGAATCTCTTTATAAAGGTGAGTAGGAAAGAAGATCTTCAGGTTTAAAGCAAAAATTTGATATCAGTAACCATACAAATAATGTCTTATCAAATTCTGTTTTAAGTGATGCAAGCCATTACATAATTGCAGATGAATCAATAAAATTGTAAAATATAGATTGCTAAAATTTACAAAAATTCACTTAGTAAAACAAATTTAGTAAATCTTTTAATTATTCTACCTTATCATAGATGATACATAAATAAATTGAAAACTAGACTGAATAAATTTTTAGCAGTAAAAACCAGTCAGATTTACAAGAAAAAAAGAGTTCTTTAAATGAAGAAAATAAATTAGTTTCACAATATGAAATTTAAATTAACTTACAAAAAAAAATAAATAGTTAAGAAAATGTTAATTGATCTCGAGTAAACCATTTTTGAGTCTATATTTTCAAATAAAAAAATGTATTGTTGATGCAAAGACTTATCTAGAATGGGTAAATGATAATGTAAACGAGTAAAAATACACTGAAAGTCAATTATCCTCTTCACTAGCATGTTGAAAAAGATGTTTCAGTTGAGCTAAAAAATAATTAAAAATAAATTAGAAAAAATGACATTTTTGAAAGAAATTAGTGTGGATTTACATACTAAAATAAAAAAGTATTTATTCTTTGTTCTATTTTTGTATTAAATTTTAATTTTATTTAACAGACTTAATTTCACTTCAATTTAGCTACAAAATTTTATCATAAATTAATTAATCAATATTTTTTAATTAATTTATAATTATTTATTTTCAAATTTATCTAAAGTATATAATTTTAAAAAAGAAAAGCAATGAAAAGAGTAAAAGGTTTATCAGCTTAAGAAAAACAAAAGGCCATATTGGAAATATTTTTTGAGACTGTAAGGAGATTTAATTAAACTAAATAATCAATAAAATATATTTTTATATGAAAATAGAGAGATATCTTTAACAAAGAAGAAATTGAAAAAGAGGCTAAAAAGAAAAGGATCAATAGTAATTTTCTTATTTTTTTCTATATTATTCTTTTAATGTTTCTTATTTAGATCCATAGGATGTGCAGGATATTCTTAAAGTTCTAGTATAAGATAATTTAATCAATAAAGATAAGGTAGGAATAGGGTCTTTCTTTTGGTCTTTTCCTAATGAGAAAAAGGAGGAAGTATATATATTTTTACACATTAAGAAAGCTAATTTGTCTGAATTAAAATAGATGATTAAGGTTATAAAGAGCTTGGATGAAAAAATGATTTCATGCAATCAGAAAATTTAAGAAACAGAATAAAAAATTTAAATTGAATAGAGTTTGAGAGTATCAGTAAATCAAATTAATTTAATTTAATTTAAAAATATGATTAATAATCTAAAAATTACAGGATAATAGAAATAACCTATTAAGTCAACATTTGAGCCTCAAAAAATTAGTTGAATAAAAATCTAAACAAGTTAATTTGTTAAAAAGAAATGACCCAAAAAGAGTTTAAGAACTGAGTAATTCAAATTTATATTTTTTTGAAAAAGGTTAATAATTTTCTTTTGATTTCACAAGAAAATAAAATAGAGTAGTATAGAGTGCTTGCTAATTTATGGGGAGATAATATTGAAGCACTTTTATCATTTTTAAGGAAAAAGCTTTACATGAATGCGTAAGATATAAAAAATTACAAAGAAGCTTTTGAAATTGATTAAGAAATAGAATATATAGAAACTGTATGAATGATTATTATTAAATTATTGCTTCTTCTTTCCTGAATACCAATCTCAAAACTAGCAAAATCCTCTCTATTATTTTAAATTTTATAACTTTTTGGCTACTTACTTTTATAACTGTTCACTGATATCATTATCCCAAGCATTTATAATAAATTCTATTAAATTATTTTCAGTTTTTGTCGTCAAAGTATCAATTATATTTTCAAATATTTTGTCTGTAACTTTATTTTTCCAAATATCAAATGTCAAAGAATTCATTTCCTTCTATGTACTTATTAATTCTAAGATGATGCTTTCAATGCGATCGCTTAATTCTAAATCACTTTTTTTTTATCAAACAAAATCAATATCATTTAGTCTTTTAAAATTTAATTTAATTTACCTCAACTGTAAGTGTAGTTGCTTAAGTTTGTGATGAGGGATTGATTATACTATCTTTTCAACAAAATTATTCTAAATGCTCTTGATTTTATTTAAATTTAAGTTTAGATATTTCAGATCTTCAAACATCTAAAGACTTCCAATGAATTCAAATAAATTTTTCTCCCCATTTATTTTAATTTATCTAAATTTGAATAATTCAAGATTAAAAATAATCACTTCACAAAATTTTACTCAAGATTTAGTTTTATAGTTTCTACTTCTGCTCCGTAGCAATTTTAAAAGAAATTTTTTAAGAGAATGATCATTTAGTCTTCACAAAATGTGTTTCTAGAATTAAATAATTAATAATTAAAAAGAAAAAAAAATTAAATCAAATTACCCTAGATCAAATGAAATATTTCTTAATTTTTTAAAATATTTTGAAGGTAAATAAACTTCATTTTATGTATTTGTTAATATGTTATCCCTTTTTTGATTAAATTCATCATTAATACAAATTTACTAGAAATAAAATTAATACTTAACACTAAAAGATATTTCTTGGAGTTAATCAGAATTTTTATCAAGAAGTTGCAGTAATTAGGAGATTGATGAGTAGTGCAGTTTATTTGAAGAAAAATCTAAATTTAATTTATTTAAGAATTAAAGAGACTCTAATTATTAAATTAGTTATAAAGCATCTTTGTTATCAATTTCATTGTTGCTTTTTAATAATTAAAACTTTAATTCGATATTTAAAGTTAAATTTATATTTTACCTAAAATTTAAGTAAAGATCCTCCAAGCTCTAAGTTAAGTTTGTGTTAAATATATTTTAAAGGTTATTAAGCTAATTTAATTGATTCCATCTAAATATTTGAAATATTACTTAAAATTAACAAATATTAATTATCTAAAGAATTACTAAAAGTCTAAATGCAGACATTCGAGATTTTCTAATGGCTTAATATTTTTAATTAACACACTTAAACCCTAATCGTTTAGTTCATTATTCCTTCATAATAATTTGAAAAAATTCTCAGTATTATTATAAAAAGATTTTAAAATGAATGTTACCATAAATATAGTTTGAGATTTCTTATTTGAGTTAATTATTTTAAGCATACAGAAATTTATGTTATTTAATTAATACCAATTTTATTAGCACTAAAAATAAATATTTTTATTAATTTATTTAAAATAATTTTTAATAACTTACCCTAAACTTAAAACAAGCTCTCTTAAATTAGCAGCATTTTTTAGAATTTCTGATAAACCTTAAGGATAAGTGCACTGATAATCAGCTTTAAGTTCTTTTTGCAAAACATTATCCAAGTGAAGTTACAAGATTTAAATATTTTTTAACTGAGATATAGCTAAAAAGAATGATTATAAATCATTATCTAAAATGGAATTATTAGATAAATTAAGATTCAATTCTTAAATATCTTTTAGCTAATCCAAATTCCACTATTTTAATTCACTCATTTTTAATTAGGAATTATTTAAATTCAAAGATAGTTTTAATAATTATTTGTTTTCTAAACTTTCACTAAAAACTCGAAAACACATTTCATCCACCTTTTAATTTCTGTTTAAAAATAAAAATATTCTCTTCAATAAAATTATTTCATGAATTCTTTTCAAATATCCAAAAATATTTTCCTCAAAATTAAATTTTGTTTGATAACTTTTAATTTTTAATTGCTAAAAAAATAATTAAAATACTAAAAATCCAACTCAAGATTTCTTAGCTTATAAAGATCTTTAATACTATAGAGTACTTCAACTACTTGGCTATTTACAAATAAATTTAACCTATTTAAAGAATAATTTTTAATTTAAATTTATTTTAGTAATAAATTTACCCTAGTTTTAAGTTTAGTGTCGTTAAGTTATTTAAAAATTGTAATTTTTCTGCTAAAAACCCACATTATTTAAGCTTATTATCTCTTTTATAAAAAATGATTAGTAAAGTTAATCAATTAATTTTCATACTCTAAATTTAGCTTTAATATCTGTAAATTGTTTCCTAGGTATTGGAAAGTGTTTGATACTTCAAAAAGACCTTCTGCTCCTATTTAATCATTTCTTTAATAAATTTTTATTAAATTTTCATTTCTTGAGATGGTTACTTACTTAAAATCAAGACTGAGACTCTTCAAGTTTTTTTGACTCAACAAAAAATTGGACAATGCTGTTGCTCCATCCTTTCCACAATTGTTAGGTCTATTAAAAAATATATATTTCATATTATTAAATAATTTTTTAAAAACTTTACTTGAGATTTAATACTTAAATTTAGTTAATTTAATTTAGCTATTGGAATAATTTGTAATCAATTTTAACTAAATTTAATATGAGCTGCAAAGTAGAATTTTTAGTAGATGATATTTATGTTAGGAATTTTGAAATATTTTACTAATTAATACTCTAGTTTAAAATTAAATTATACTAATTATTATCCTAACCATTTATATTCTTTTATTCTAACGTTTCTAGATAATTATAAGAATTCTAAATTGTTTCAGTTAGGAAATCACCAAAATAAATTAAAGTCTGAAGTTTTTTTAAGTTAATATATCTTTTTTTCAGATAAAACTTCTCATTTTAATGAAAAATTTTATCTTAGATAGCATCTGATAATATATTTAAGTCATTTTTTTATGATTTTTATTTTCTCAAGTCTTCTATTACATTATAAATAGCTTCCAGAAGTTTAAGATTTTATTATTCTTCTTTTTCTTTGCTTAGAGAGTTTACTACTTATGAATATTTAAGCTATACAGAATTTTTAATTTTTGATACAAACTAAATTAAATTCTCTTTCAGCTCTTGAAAATAGTTGATGCGTCCATTAACTTCCCTATTAAAAAGTTATTTAAGAATTATTTCTAAGGGAGTTTGAAGATCATTTTTATTATCATTAGAGCAAAATATTCTAAAATTTCTAATATCCATTCTTTCTAAGAAGCAGGCTGTGTGTTGTTAGCATTTTGGTCTCTAATATTAACCTTAATCTAATTGTAAACCAATGGCTTTTAGCCTACTATTCATTTCTGAACTAGCTGTTTCAAATGTAATTTCTAACATTTAACAATTTAATTATTAATCTCAATATTGAATTTAAATTAACCAATTACCTTCTGTGCTAAAAAGGACACAATCGTCTTATTGTGAAAAAACATCCAAGGTTAATTTAAATTCTTCGATAGTTCTTAAACAATCTTTAACTTTCATATTTATCAATTAATATAGGGTCAAATAAAGATCATAGTATTCAATATGCTCTAACTTAATTTTAAATAATTTTGGATATACTTGGCAATTTTATTCAAGAACCTCTTTGATTTATTATTTTGTTTTATTGCTCAATCTATAATTATAAAAAATAAGATTTAAAATATTTTAGTAATCTTATTTATAACTACCCTCTAAATAGAATGCTTATTTCTTCTTCAAACTTATTAGCCACTTATTAAAATTTAATTACTAATCTCTCAATATTAGAAACAGATGTTGCAAACAATTTACTTTACAACTAAGCTAATTTTTCAATTAATTATATCTCTATTTAATCATTTTTTTATAGATTATCATTCTATTAAGCAGGATTACTCACAAAATCCTAAGCATCTTCACATATTTTTTTCAGAAAATCGTCAATTTTCATTGTTTAATTCTAATTGAATACATCTTTTTTTATATCTTAATCACATATTAAGGTAAAGTTTTGTATATTAATGCTATTTAGATAACATTTTTCAGATTAATGTTGAGAACATTTAATAGGCTTTTTATTTATTACTTACTGCAAGTTTTTAAGCTACTTGATCTATGATATTTCAGTTACTTAATATGATTTTCTTCTATTTTCTTTATTAACTTTAGGTTTAGATCCACAAATTCCCATTCTAATATTTATCAATTTTTGTACTTTTTTAATTAATTTTTGTGATAAAAAAAATACTTTCAAAAATTAGATATTTTTAAAAATTCATCTATTTTAATGATAAGTAGAATTTAATTCAATTTTTATTAAATCTTTCAAATAATTACTCAATTAAAATTGAAAACATATCTTAATACTTATATACAATTAGTAGTATAAACATAAAAACAATGTTTTTCATAAAAAATACAATATATTTTATGGTTTTAGTTTTTTGACCAGCTAGAGAAAATCTATAGTAATTATAAGCCAAATAGAATAGATACTTTGTATGAAGAATCTGTAATATTTTTTATTAAATGCTAATAATAAATAATTGATTTGATTTTTAGAAAATAATTTTGTTAAAAAGTTATTTAAAAAAAATATCATTATTCTTAATTTAAAACTTATCATTTTATTCATTTAAACATTTCAAAGAAAAATTTGACAATTTTGATTAGTGTGTTGATTATTTACATCTGCACTAATATTTTATTCTTTCATAGTGTTTTGATTTTAAATATCTTATCTAATATTTTCAACCTAAGACTCTTTTTGTATCTATTATGGCTCTACTTATTCTAATCCATTTTAAATTTATTCTTATTAAGATTCATTTTTTTCTATGTTCTCATTTAGCAGTTTTTCATTTTTTTCTTTATCGCTATTAGAGCTCTAGTCCAAGCAGCTACAGCATAATTATACGCAACAAACTGATAGTAGATGAAAGCATATTTCCCCAATTATTTTTCCACATATTTCACTCATATTAATAAATTTATTTTTTATATTTTACTGAAGATAATTTATTATTTTATGGATTAGATATTTATTTTTACATTTAAATTGACAAGTCTTATTTTAATGTAAGCATTTCTGATGAAAATTGCTATCTGATCAGCTTTACCTACTCACTTATCTATTTTATCTTTTTCTTTATTTTATTGATGTTTTATTCAAACTATTTATAATTAAAAAAAATGAAACTCAAATATGTCTTAAAATATTCAAAAATAATTAATTAACTTAAAAAGAAAAAATAGAATTTTTTTGGATTTTAAAAAAAAAATATTACTTATGACAAATAAGCAATAAAGAAATTGATAAAGTGGGAGATAAAAAAAATCAAATTTATAAATGAATTAGTAAATAAAAGTCAATCTACAAAACACCTATTTAAAAATTCGTTATTAGAACTGATGTTTTAATAGATTCCATAAATTATTCATATTTAGTTAGATTGAGTGAAATAGAAAAAATAAACTTTATATTCTATATTTTAATAAGGGAAAAGAATTTTAAAAATGTAATTATATATTATATGTATAGTACCCTAGGGTACTGCCTTTTTCAAGGCTATACACTGAAATTTTGGATATTAATAATCTAAAAATGTAATTGATCTCAGAGAAATCAAATCAAGAAAAGAAATAAAACTTTTTAAATACATTTTTTATTTATTGTTCAAATACTTAGTAGATAAGTAAAACAAATATGTTTTTATTTATCTCAAAATTTATGAATTTAGTTTGTTAAAAAAAAGATTTTGATTTTGATTTGATAGATTAATTCTTTCTTATCAAATTAATATTCAAAAAAAACATGATGTAAAAAGAGTAATTAATTAGATGTAAAAAGATTAATTACTTAGATGTAAGAAGAGTAATTAATCAGATGTAAAAAAAATAGGTTTACTCTTATGAATTTTTTTTAATTTAAACAAATAAAAAACTTTTATTTTCAATTTTCCATTTTGAAATAGAAATCATCTTCTTAGAGGTTTCAATTTCCAAGTTTTCATACAAGTCTCTGGCTTAGGCTAAGTGCCAAAAATTTCATTAATTTCTTTCTCTACTTCTTCAGTAATAAAAGAAATAAATTAAAAGGATTTTACTGTGTCTTCTAGCTAGGCAACAGAAGAAGCGCTAGTAATAGCTGAAGAAACATCTTTATTTTTTAATACCCATGCCATAGCCAGTTGAGCTTAAGTACATCCAATTCTCTTGGCAAGTTCACCAAACTTTTAAAATTTTTAGATGGACTTGGCTTTATTTTCTTCGCCAAGAAACTCTTAAAAATATTCTTAAGTATTAGGATCATCAGAAAAAGTTTTTGCTCTACAATCTGATTCAGGAATTCCATTATTGTATTTACCAGTCAAAAGACCACAAGCTAATGGAGACCAAACAGTTGAGCCCATTCTAAATTAGTATATTTTTATATAAAAAAAGTTTACAAAAGAAATAAAGAACAAGTAAAAAAAATAAAATCACTATTCTTTACTTATATTTATCAAAGATGCGACCATATTCTTTTTCAAAACGTTCTCTAGCAAGGATATTATATTCAGGTTATTCCATAACTGGTTTGATGAGATTATATTTTTCGCATACCATATAAGCTTCAAAAATATTAGCTGCAGACCATTCAGAGGTTCCCCAGTAGTGTGCTTTTCCGCTTTTTATTACAGAATCAAAAGCGCGGCATACTTCTTCAAGAGGAGTTTCTTCATCGAATCTATGGCAAAAAACTAGATCCACATAATCTAACTATAACTTAGCCAAAGAACTATTTAATCCTTCAATAATATGTTTTCTAGAAAGGCCTGTTCTATTTACTCTAAGATCAGGGAACTACCAAAAAAGCTTAGTCGAAATGACTAAATCTTCACGAGGGACATTCAACTGTTTAAGAGCAATTCCTAATTATTTTTCACCTTCTCCCCATCCGTATATTTCAGCTGTATCAAAAAAGTTGATTCCAAGTTCATGAGCCTTTTTAACTAACTAATTAGTCCTTTCTTGCCAATCAGGTTTGTCAGAATTTAGGTAGTTACCTAAAGAAATAGCAGAGACTTTTAGCCCAGTTTAACCTAAAACTCTATATTCCATAATGAAAGATTTGGTAAGATATTATCTATTAATTTAATAATTTTTTGAAGTATTTTAATAATTATAAAATCAAATATCAATTTGATCAGGAACTTTTTGAAGAAGAAGATATTTCTTATATTATTTTAATAAAAGATATTTAAAAGATATTTATTTAAATAATAAGTTAGTAACTAATTTTGATCCAAAAAAACTTTTAATTAAACTAAATCTCTTCAAAACTTTTAGATTTTAATCACTGTTTCAAAATATATAAAGAACTAATAAGATATAAAATATTTCTTTTATAGATCTTTATATTCATCTTCTAGGTTCTAAAGCAGAGGAGATTCTAAAGTCCATTTCTCCATGAGGTCTCTTACCAGTTAAAGTGTTGATCCTAGCTTCAATTTCTGGAGTTATTTTTGATATGAATTTTAATGAACCAACTATATCTTCAAGTTACTCAGGTCTAGAAGCACCTGTTATTGCGGTTGAAACATCTTTATTTTTGATAACCCAAGCCATGGCTAATTAAGCTTAACTGCATCCGATTTCTTTTGCAATTTCTCCTAATCTTTTTAGCATGTGAGTGTACTTTTCTTTATTTTCTTCTCCAAAATAGGTTTTGAGTTAATTTTAAATAACACCATTATCACTAAAAGTTGTTAATCTGTTCTATTCATCAGGCTTTATACCATCATTATACTTACCTGTTAAAATACCTCCAAGCAAAGGTGACCAAACTGTTGAGCCATACCTTTTTTGTATAAAACATAAATTTAAAAACAGAAAGAATTTTTAAATTCAACTTCAACAAAAAAATAAAATTTAAATTAATTACTTGTAGATATCAAAGAGTCTTCCATATTCCTTTTCAAATTTCTCTCTAAATATTAGATTATATTAGGGCTATTCAACAACAGGTTTAGTTAAGTTAAAACGTTCACAAATCATGAAAGCTTCAAAAATCTAAGCAGCAGTCCATTCAGATGTACCCCAATAGTGAGCCTTTCCAGAAATGACTATATCATGGAAAGCTTTACAAGTTTCTTCAAGAGGAGTATATTTATCAAATCTATGACAGTAAATAATATCAACATAGTCTAATTAAAGTCTTTTCAATGAGTTATTGATACCTTCCATAACATGCTTTCTTGATAGTCCAACTTTATTTAATCTATCACTTTTAGTAGCCCAGAAAAGTTTGGTTGATATAATTAAATCTTCTCTTGCAATATTAAGCTCTTTAATTGCTAGACCCATTTATTTTTCAGCTTCACCATCACCGTAAACTTCTGCAGTATCAAAGAAATTAATACCTAATGAGTGAGCTTTTTTAACTAGTTCAATAGTTCTTTGAGTCCAATTAGAATCATTAGAGTTAAGCCAATTACCAAAAGATATAACAGATACCTTCAAGCCAGTATTTCCTAAAAATCTATATTCCATTTTATACAATTTATTATTTATGATTAATTAACTATTTAACTAAAGAGAATCAAAAGATAGTTATTTATTGTAAATTTATTATGACTATTTCTGATTATTAATGTGTAATTAGTAATTTCCTTAAAGAATTTCCACGAATTTTTGATCTTTTCTCGTGAATAAATGATGTAATTAAATTCTAAAATTTATTTTCCAGAGTATTCCTTATCTATTATTTGAGCATTCCTTATCTATTTGAAAAATTTTGACTTACTAAATTTTTTCTTTTACTAAATTGAATTACTTTTTAATTCATGATACTATGTCTCTAGTGAAATTTTGGCTGATTATTCAAAAAAAAAATATGTTTCTTTAAGTGTATCTA
Source organism: Tetrahymena elliotti 4EA (assembly GCA_000231825.2). Lineage (NCBI taxonomy): Eukaryota > Ciliophora > Oligohymenophorea > Hymenostomatida > Tetrahymenidae > Tetrahymena > Tetrahymena elliotti. Next base: position 3,043,858 of record JH720293.1, read on the forward strand.
AAACGAAATTTACACTAATTTGTAAAGAGTTTTGATGATGATAAGTAAGTAATAATCTAAAATTTTATGAAAAGTCAGAATTTATTGAATTAATCAATCTTGATAATAATTTATTTTTTACTAAGATATAAAATTAAACATTAAAACTTTTTTAAATTATTTTATTATTTTTATCTATCAACTAAAAAAACTCATCTTCTAGGTTCGAGAGGAGAGAAAAGTCTAAAGTCTGTTTCTCCATCAGGTCTCTTACCAGTTAAAGTGTTGATTCTAGCTTCGATTTCAGGAGTAATTTTTGAGATGAATTAAACAGAACCAACTATATCTTCAAGTTATTCAGGTCTAGAAGCACCTGTTATTGCTGTAGAAACATCTTTATTTTTAATTACCCAAGCCATGGCTAATTAAGCTTAACTACATCCGATTTCCTTTGCAATTTCTGCTAATCCTTTCAACATGTGAGTGTACTTTTCTTTATTTTCTTCACCAAAATAGGTTTTAAGTTAATTTTGAATAGCAGCAATATCTGTAAAAGTAGTCAATCTACTCTATTCATCAGGCTTTATACCATCATTATATTTACCTGTTAAAATACCACCTAATAAAGGAGACCAAACAGTAGATCCATACCTTTTTTATAAAATTAATATTTATTATTTTAATATTTTTAAAAATAGAATTAGTTACTTGTAAATATCAAAGAGTCTTCCATATTCTTTTTCAAATTTCTCTCTGAATATCATATTATATTGTGGTTGTTCAACAACAGGCTTAGTTATATTGAAACGTTCACAAATCATGAAAGCTTCAAAAATCTAAGCAGCAGTCCATTCTGAAGTACCCCAATAGTGAGCCTTTCCTGATGTGACGATATCATGGAAAGCTTTGCAAGTTTCTTCAAGAGGGGTATATTTATCAAATCTATGGCAGAAAACAATATCTACATAGTCTAACTAAAGCTTTTTAAGTGAGTTATTGACACCTTCAATTACATGCTTTCTTGAAAGACCTACTCTATTTAACTTATCATCTCTATTATCCCAAAAAATCTTAGTAGAAATAACTAAATCTTCTCTAGAAACACCGAGCTCTTTAATGGCTAAGCCCATTTGTTTTTCAGCTTCACCATGTCCATAAACTTCTGCAGTATCAAAGAAATTAATACCTAAAGAGTGAGCCTTTTTAACTAATTCAATAGTTCTTTGAGTCCAGCTGGGATCATTTGAATTGAGCCAATTACCGAAAGAAATAACAGAAACCTTCAAGCCTGTATTTCCTAAATATCTATATTCCATTTTATTAAAGCTGATGAAAGATTATTTAATTTTAAATTATTTATTTATTGACTTTAAAAAGATATCTTTTGTGAGATATATAAACAAAAATTTTTGATACACTGATTAATATTTTTATTTATTTATAAAAGATTTTTTTCAATACCCAAACACTTTTTATAGAATTGTGAACATTCATAATTATAATTCCTATTTTTTTCTATGATTGTATTCTAAGTAGTAATACATGTTTCTAGAAGATCTTCAGAATTTGATTTACACTAATTGATCAGATTTTCAAATTGTTGTGTGGGTTTAAACAAAAATTGATAAAAATTACATACTTTATAAAATATTTAATTCTGTAAAAATAAATGTTTAGTTATCAAATATTCTTTAATAAGAAATTCTGAATATATGAGCTCTTAAACAAAAAGTTTAAATTTAGCAAGGGTTAGTATTACTTCATAAGGTTAAGTTCAGTTTTCATCATTTTTAGGAATTTAAACTATTCAAAATAAAAAAGTATTGCTAATACAAAGAATTGGTATATCAGTAGATAAGTCAAAGTATTTAGCAGGTATTCTTCATATTCCTAAGTTTAATTTAAAATGAATTTAGAGAGAGTTTTTAAAATAACCACCAAATTCTTTTCAAATTTAAATAATTGCCTAAAATGTAAATTTTTTTAGTTTTTATCAAAAGCTCTTTAAAATTGATTTTAATCCTTAATTTCTTAGATTTGATTAAGAAATATGTTATATACTACTGCAAAGCTATTGTTAATCCTTTGCTAATTTTTTTACTTTAAATAGTATGAGATTCGACATAGTCATATTAGAAACCTGTCACAAATAATTTTTTGCTATTTTGTATTTTCACAAAAGTCTGATCAAAAGACTTAATAAAGAATTGGAGACAAAAAAATTTCTATGAAATCTTAAAATAAAAAAAATAAAATTTGGATATTAAATATTAAAAAATTATGAGTTTAGAAGTTTGTTGATTTTCCTAGTTACAAACTGGATTATTATTCTCATGCAGTAAAATGTTTTGATAAATTTTTTCTTTGTTTTCAGCATGTATGGAGTAAGTACTAACTTGGCTTATTCTTAAATAAATGCAAAAATAGTTTAAACTTGTATTTTGAATGACTAACTAACTACTCACTCTCATAAAATTATTCTAAATCCAAGATATTGATTTTTTTAACTTTATAAAAGTTAACATAAATTTACATAGCATTTAAATAGTCACCTTGCTTTCATTAATGTAGCCCTATAAGATATTTTAAATGATAACAGGATAGGGAATTATTACATTGAAAAGAGGGGTTGAAATTTTGTATTAAAATTTTAAGTAGTAGACTAAATTTTTTCTAAAAACAAAAATAATTTTTTACTAATTGTTGAATTAGTTCTTATTCATATCAATAAAAATTTGAATAATGTTTGTAATACCTTATGTTAAGTACCTTAGAGTTTTTTATTTTATGTTTGTAGTAATATATTTTAAAGGTCAGCATTCTTTTTCAAAATATTTAGAAAATCAAATTAAAAAAATTCAATAACTTTCAGAGTTTATTTCTGGTTAAATATAATTTATTAAAGAAGCTTATTTAAAAATTTTAAGATAAAAAAACAAAATGCTTACAGATTAAAACAAAGAAATAGAGTAAAAACTTAAGATTATACTTTTTTTTCATCAAATATTATTTTACAAGAAATTCTAAATATAAGAATTCTGAAGCAAAAAGCTCACATTTAGAAGTGATAAATTTTGTTTTGTTTTATTAAGCTCTCTTTCCATAGCTTTTAGGAATTTGATGTGTTCAAAGTAAAAAAGTATTGCTAGAATAAAGAACTCATATATCAATAAGTATGTCAAAGTGTTTATCAAAAATTCTTCATACTCTTAAGTTTAAGTTAAAATGAATTTTGAAAGGGTTTTTAAAATAACTACTAGATACTTTTCAAATTTATAGAATTGTTCAAAATCTAGATTTCTTTAAAATTTATCAAAAGATTCCAAAAATTTTTTCTAGTCACTTATTTCATAGATCTCATAAAGATCTGGGAAATACTAAAAGTATTACTGCAAAGCTATGGTTAATCCTTAGCTAAATTTTTTATTATAAATAGTATAGCACTCTTCATAACTAAATTCAAAACCTGTAACAAATAAATTTCCATTTTTCTACATGAGTTCGCAAATATCAGACTCAAAAATCTGAAAAAAGAATTGATCAAATAAATTTCTATTATGACTTTAAATTAAAGAAAAAGAATTAGAATTAAATATTAAAATTAAAAAAAATATTCTTACAGTTTGGCAGCTTTTAAATTTTCTAATTTAGTTTACAAATTGGATTTTAAATCTTAGGCATTCTAAATATTTTGATAAACTTTTTCTCTGTTTTAGGCATAAGAATAAGGAGTGGTAACTGGGTTTATTCTTAAGTAAATGCATAAATAGTGTAAGCTTGTATTTTCAATGACTAACTACTCAACTTCATATAATTATTCTAAATTAAAAATATTTGTTAAGTTTCCAAAAGTAAAAAACAAAATGAAAATTACTTATCACTTCAAGTATGACTTTTGCTTCATTTATATAATCTTTGCATATTTGTTAGGTAATGACTGGGTAAGGGATAGTTAAACTAAAAAGAAGGGTTGTTAAAAGTATAATTTTCATATTAGTTTTTGGTAGTTAGGAAGTTGTACTTATGCTTTATTTTTTCTATTGTTTCAAATTTTTTTGTTAAATTTTGAGGTTGCTAATAATATTTTTAACATTTTTAAATGATTTATTTTACTCTTGAATAATATCACAAATATCCTGAATTTCTTTTGATATAATATCTGGATGAAATGTTCCAAATAGTTATAATAATTTTTATTTTTTTGCTTAGATTATTGAGTATAAAGGCAGAATCAAAAATATGCAGCAAAAGACAACAACAATCAATATTATCAGCACATTCAATATGTTTTCTTGTATTGAGAATATTTGATCTAACATTTCACTAATATTCTTCTATGAAATAATAGATAGTTATTTACTGATAGGTTCTTTATTACTTAATGTTATAAATTACCCAGATCCTAACCCAAGTCCATAAGCAAATCTAAATAAGTAAATAATGATCAACTCAATTGAATAAAATAAGCCCATTTCAAAATCAACTAGTTAATAATATGTATCTGCTGGCTATTAGTTTAAAGGTATTTTAGTATTAAAATTGGAGCCAAACCTGAATTTATTAGGTGTTTCTAAAATTGTTTAAAACAGTGGTCTTGAATCAGTATTTTTTTCCATAAAGCTAGTGAGATTTTTGATTTGACTAATAGCAAAAACAATTTCTTATTATGACTAGTTTCTCATGATTTGCTTAACTGAGTCCTATTCTATGTATATATATCCTCTTTATATTAATTTTTGTAAATTAAAATTTTTGACAATCAAAGATAGAGTATTGATATAATCTGTAGGCCATCCAACAACATTCATATCTGCTTAAAAATTTGTAAAAAGAGAACTGATAGAAAAGTATTATTGAATAATTAGCGTTGATATTGTTATCAAACTTAAAATTCCAAACCAAGTAACAAATTTAATAGTAAATTATCTTTGATGATATAGGATTTTATCCTTTATTGCTTTTACTGTAGAAAGAAGAGAGCTAGATTTTGTACTATTTGATGCAGATTCTTAATTCTTTATCTTATTCAGCTTTTATAAATTTTATGAAACATTTATCTATGACTCATATTTTTAAATTTGTTGAGTGTAATCATTTTGAGAAGGGAATTTATTTTCATTCTAGTTAATGAGGTTATTTAAAGTTTACTGATTGAAATTTTTAATAAAGCTTAGGGATGTCTAGGCTTAAGTTTAGTTTTGTGTTTACAAATTTAAATTAATATTAGTCTTAAGCTAATTTAGTTAGTAATTACTGTCTAATCCTACTTCATAATTTTAAAAATTATTTTAAGATATTTCTTTAAATTAGCTATTATTAAATTCCTATTTGAGTAGTGACAAATTTTTATGACTTTTTAAAATCCTTTCAGATATTTATTAAGATATATAATCCTGACTATCTAGGTTATACCTTTGGGTTTAAGATAAGTTTTCAATTGTGAAATCTAAATTCTTTTCTTTTAACTACTGAGTAATAACTTAATTTTTACTCAAAGATATCTAATAGCTATTTTATTTGATTAAAGATTCTAATTATTAGTTACTAAAATCATTTACATCTTTTGTAAAAGGTTATTCAATGTATAAAATATTTTCTTTGAAATTAAATGATTGATAGTTATTGTTTTATTCAGAATTATTGTCTTCCAATATTTCATTATAGTTTTTCATTATTTAATCTCTTTATGAATTTTTTTTATTTTTTGATTAATTTAATTCAAATTTGGACCCATCATTTGAACTTTTTGTTATTTCTTAATCCTTATTATTTGTTAAGATTTATTCAGAGGATTCAAATTATTTGAATAGATCCTCAAGCTAAATGTTTAATACATGATCTATGTTAGAATACATTCTTCTCATTTATTAATTTTTATAAAAGTTTAGTATTAAAGGAATGTCTAAAACAGGATTCAATTCCTCATATTAAGAAATCTCAAGATATTACAAATGAGTAAGGTATTCACTTTAAACTTATTTGATATCAAAATAAAAAATGAAAAATCTAAATTAATTAACAGAATTCTATTTTTTTAATGAAACTGAATGAGGATTTAAGCTCTTAAGTTTAAAGCTAATTTGTTTTTCATCTGATAAAATTAGCAAATATTTGATCCCCAAAGTTTCTGTACATTTTTTTTGATTAGATTAAAGTTAATTTAAATTTTCTCTACCAAATTCATTTGTGCTTGGGAAGTAATTATCTTCTTATTTTTGAATCTCTTTAATTATTTTGAAGCTTTTTGAATTACTTAATGTTCTGTCTTTGTTATTGAGTTTATTAGATTATACTTCTTAGGTTAGAGTTAGGGCAACTGATGAATGAATTATTGGAAAAAACTAAAGAAGGTTAATTTAAATAAAATCTTGATAAGTTTGAAAAACATCTTGGTGTATTTTTTAGCTCATAGATATTGTCTCAAAGGTAGAAGAGTTAAAAAGAATATACTAATTTTGGTTATTAAATTTTTAGACATATATAGAAAATCCTAATTTATTAGATAAATTATAACTCAAAGACATGTTTAAATTTAATTCTATCAAAATTGGTTAAATATATTTGTTTTTTATTAATGCAAAAGCTGAAAAGCTTTTCATATTCTTTTAAGAATTATTATTTATATAATTTTTTACATAATTTTAATGTACCAATGCATATGGTTGTGGCATCAATTTATTAATTGATTGATTAATAAGCTCATTTTAGTCACAGTGAAATACTTTTTTAAAGTTATCAGATAATTTTTTGATAATTTAATCAGATTGATTATTGAGTTCAGAGATTATCACACATGCATTTTCATTAGATGAATATTTAGCTAAAATTTTATTATTATTTAGATTGGTTTTTTGACTAAATTGAATATCTTCATCAGTAAATGCTAGTGTTTGTTAATATATTTAGTGCATATTTTACAATTTTACATTCAAAAAGTTAATTTAGAAAATTTGTTGAATTTAAGTGATGATCGTTCTTCTTTTAATAAGTAGTTAGTTAAGTAAAATTTGAAGTTGAAAAAGATCTAGATATTTCTACTTCATCATAAAAAGAATGTTTAATTTAAATTCTATAGCTTCTTCAATTTAAGTTTCTAATTAACTAATTTAGTCATCATAATTTACAATATCCTAAATAGCATTTTAATTGATATTATCCTTTTTTTTGCTATTTTATAAATCTGTTTAAACTTAAAATTCATTTAGTAAAGTAAGTGATATTTATTGCTACTTATTACTTAAATATTTTCCATAAAGAGTAGTTCGATAGTAAAATTAGACATAATTTTTTTATATACAAAGAAGAAAAACCAAATGAGATATGCAAAACTGGCTAACACTTAAATTAATATAAGTTTCTTGGCTTTGGTAAAGCTATGATATGATTGATTTGAGCTGCTCTTAAACACTTTCTCTATCTATTTACTTATTTTGAAAATTTGATTCTAAATTATTGAGATTACTTTTATTGTCATTTAGAAACTAACAACCTCTAAAAATTGAATCAATAATTTTTACTTCATAAGATTCCAATTCATTCTCATTAAAACTTTTTCTATTATTTATCAAATTAATTTCTTCAATTTTTGATCTCATAAACCAATCTAAGTATTAATGATCTTTAATTTGAAATAGGTTACCATCTAATTTTTCACTATATTTAGATTCCATATACTATTTTATTGCAATTTATATTCTCTAGTTTAACTTTAAACTAAAAGGAATCAAGAAAATATAATAGTAAAATAGTAAATTCTGTATACTTAAAGGTTCAAAAAATACTTAAACTAAAGTTCCCAATTAAGACAATAAAATTTATATTGATAAAAACATATCAAAACTACTTAAATCATCTTAAAAGAAAGGCTGCTAATATATTGAAAATCCTAGGTTAGTTAACAAATTTAAGATATGAAACAAAATAGATGCCTTATTTTAAAATAATTGCATTAGTGTAATGAGAATTGTGTCAATAAATAAATGGAGAATTTATGATTTGGTATATTTTTTTCTCATATAATCTTTAGAGTCTACAATATAATCGTAATCTTAATCTTCAATAAAAAACCCTATTTAGTATAAATACATTTTTTGAAGTAATAAAATGTAAATAAATAAATTTATTTATTAATTACCTAAAATTAATGTCAATATTATGTTAAATGCTGAACCGTAATTTAGATTGATTTAAGAAATAAATATTGACATATAAAATATAGTATGAATATATAGTTTACTCACAAAAGAAAATATAAAATTTCCATGATCGAAAATTTCTATTAATAATTGAGATAGTTAGCTATTTTATTGTTACTTTAGATTTTCATTTTATTTTTAGAGATAGTTATTGATAAATATCTTTGAAAAGCAAAATTTGATAAATTGCAATAGTAAAAATGCTAAGAGCACTGAGTTAAAAAATAAAAATAAAGACTAAATAATTCGAATCTAATCCTTATTTATATTCTTAAAAACGAAAAGATTATTAAACTTTTTCATTAAACCTTGTGCTATTTCTAAATCAGTTGCTATTGAATTATTAAAGCAAAATAATATCCAAGATACTTTACTAAAAAGTATTAAGAAATAGCTTAGAAATTTGTTTCTCTTATATAGGTTTTAATAGATCCATATTTCTGCTTAGTAAAATCTTTAAAAAAGCATAAATAAATACTGTTTTTTGCTCATTTTATTTGAAAAAAATTTGTGATTTTTCAAAAGTTAGTTTTATTTCTTCATTTTCTCAAAATAAATTTTTATTTTTTTTATTAATTATATTTTTGTTCTTTTATAAATTCTTCTTCTGATTTCAAAATGTAGTTAGAACAAAAAAAATCAATGTTTAATCATACCACTTATTAGTTATCAAAAAGAAAAATCCCCACCTTTTTTAAGTCAATTAATGCTAATACAGCCTCATTTAATAATTTTTAAAAATTTTTTTGTGATTAATATTGATCTAATCTTAGTATTATGGAAAATTTGCATTTATTTTCTAATTTATTATTCTTCTTAAAAGAAAACATGGAAAAATAACAAAAATAAACATAAAATTTACCTTATTTTTCCAATATGCAAAAATATACTTTTTATTTTTCTGAATTTTGTAATTTAATATATTAATTATGGTGTATTAAAGAAGTTTCTCCAATTATTTTAAAAGCACTCTATTCTTTCATGTTCAAAAAATAAAAGATCATTTAAAATATTAAGTTTTTTTATTAATTTTTAGCAGTATAATTATGTTTACTCTATATATTTTATAAAATTTAAATATTCATAAATCAACTAGTGAATTATTTATTGCTAAATTTATTTCTTAAAGTTGTTTCTATTAGAACAAGTATGCTTACTTCTTTTATCATTTGATAACAAATTTTAAATTTGATGGAATATACAAACAATCTTCAAACTAATATTTATTTACTAGAAGAAACTTCTAGGTCAAATAAATAGTCTAGTTAATCAATTTTTTTCTTACTATACATACACATCCAAGAATTTTTTAAAATTTTTATTGTCACATTTTATTATATAAAATTGTCTTAAAATCAAAAAGACCTTCATAATTTATTATTAGAAATACATCTCAAATATGTATTAGACTATGTTAAATTATTATTTAATAAATAACAAAAGATACATATTTTGTAAAATTTATCCTCCATAAATCTTTAGAAAATAAAAAAAATATTTTTTGTTTCTAATGAATTATTTCAAAGTAAAAAATTGAATATAGGATATGTTCAAAATATTTCTAATTATTAAAATTGAAAATGTAATCATTATCAAAATATTTAGTATAAGTATCTATTAAAATTGAGTGAAGAAAATAAAGGAGTGATACTTAAAATTTTTACGAATAGAAAAAGAAAAAAAAATTGAATTATTAATTATCAATAGCATGTGATCAGATGATTACTGAATTAAAAACAGCTATTTTGTATTATTAGGTATTTTTTAAATACAAAAAATATAAAAAAATAGATAGATCTACTGAAAGTGGTTTGATAAAAAGGTTGATTTTAAAACAAGAAAGAAACAAATTTTTTATGAACAAAAGTAATTAAAATAGGTTTCATAGAAATATCTTACCATATTTTTAAATTCAATACTTTATTTTTACATTTAACAAATAAAGAAAAAACTGAAATAATCAAAATGATAAATCAGAATAATTGATTGTGATCCTTTAAAAGTAATATAATTTTATTGATATCTTTAAAATTTTTTGGAATTAAATTAAATAGATGTACAGGTTATATTTTAGTGAATATATTTTGCTACACATTTTTTGTATAAAAATTTAAATTTCTCTGTTAATTTTGACAATTTAAAAAAATAAAAACACAAATGAAAACTACAATTAAAAAATAAAGTTATCTCAATTTTCATATCAAAGACTTGTGAAGATAATTCTAAATATAGGGGTTTGATACTAAATAATTTATATTCAAAAGAGCTAAATATAACTTTGTCTTGTGAAGATATTAATCCATAGTCTGATAGAAGAGTATCCATCCAAAATAAAAAATGCAAGTCACTACCACAATTTGATAAAAAAGTAAACCAATTAAGACTTTATCTAAAAAATTTCTGTGTTGAATACTCTAAGAAAACAAGAACTAAGCTTATGCTTCTAAGATATCTAAAATATATTACTATAAGTTCAAAAAATCTTCCAGGCCATGAATTTATTAAAATGACTCAAAGATTTAATTTGTGGTTGTTAGATTAAAATCAATAATAGCAGGATATAATTCTTTGTAAATTTCAAAGTATGTTTTGATCGCTATTTATAGTCCCTACTTAAAGACTCCATTATTTACCTAAAGACATCCTTAAGTTGTAAAAGTAGCATTTTAAATTTAAAAGTATACTGGATAATTTTCTGAAAGTTAGCAAATATCATCAGAAAACACTTTTAAAAAAATATTTTCGAAAGAACTTTAGTCATACCTAGTTTAATATTTATTAAAATAAAAGCTTTAAACGAAAAACTAACTTATTAATGTATTTTTACATTTTGACATTCATGAATTCAGCATATACACTTTAAAACTATACTTATACGGAACTCATATCTTCATAACCTTTTTCAAGTGTAGACAAGTAATTAGATAACTTGTAAGGACTATTAAGAGTATTTTTATAACTCAATGCAAAAAATGAATTAGCTGTCTACTCTAAAACAAACGACTGTACTTTATAAATTTCAGCTATTTTGTAAAATATTCTTAGAGTGATTATAATTAGGGCATATTATTAGAACTTAAAATATTCAAATAAGTTTAAACTTAATTAAATAAATAAAAAATAAATTTACATATCATAGGGAGGCTAACCTAATTTTGAGTGATAAATCTGCTTGAAAGAACCTAATTCAAAATGGGATATGGGAGAGTTAAACAAAAAACAAAAAAAGCTAGGAATATGATTTTATTATTAATTCTTTTTATCTTTGATGTCGAGCTTAAATTTTGTCTCTTCTAATTTTCATGATTTTAACTTTAGAAGATTGATGTTTTAATGTTATTATTTTAAGAGTAGAATTTGGATATATCTTTTATAGTTACATCAATAAACTGTGTGTTAAAAGTTCCAAAGAGTTGTATAATTTACTCTCTTTTCAACTATATGAATGCATAAACTGGTATAATGATAAAAATACAGAGAGCAGAGACTAAGCATAAAATAATCAAGACATTATTTAGATTTCTTTTTATGGACTCTAGTTAATCAATAGAATATTACTAGCATACTTATGTTGCTTCCAACATTTCTATTACTATTTATTCTGAATTATTAACTACTGCCCACTAAGCTGTACCTGTTCCTAATCCTCTTGAATATCTAAAGAGAAAAGCATATACTTTGAGTGAACCTGAGTATAAAGTAACTGGGAAATCTATATTGTTAAAAAAGTAATCTGAAGGTTATCCTGGTAATGGTTTATCTCTATTCACTAATGCTGGTAGTTTAAAAACATAGACATTACTTAACATGTTTTAAATTAATTAACGTTCAGGATCTTGTCTCTATAAAACTAATAACAAATTTTTAATATCTATAACATAATTAATTAATTTAGTACTAGCATATTAAGTGAATTCGCTTTGCTTTGTATGATTAGATGACAGTTGTAAAATCTTTGACTTATTTAAAATATTTAAGTTGTAATATTTTCTTATTTAATACAGTGAGATTTAATATTAAGGAGCCCAATTAATAAGATTTAAATCATCATTAAAGCTAGAAAAAGACTAATTCATTGCTAAATATTATTAAAGAACAACAATAATTATTATTAAAAAACTAATTATTCCAATTAAGTTAACTGCTTTCATAATATTCAGGGTGTATTTTTGTAAAATTATAGATTTAGTTGATTAGCGAGTGCTGCTTTAGGTAGATTCTCTAGAATGGTTAGATGATGTGTCAAGAGCATCCTTGAAATTCTTGATTTCTTTTTTTTAAGCTATTTAAATTTTTTTTCTCTTTTTAGATAAAGAATGGATACTTTGAGTATTCTATTTTTTTGCAAATAAATTTTAACTCTTGCTTTTGCTTTTGTAGATGTTGTTAGTTATTTACTAGTCTAAAGTCAATTAGTTCATTTCTCTATCAATACTCATTAATTGTGCAAATTATTTAGAGATTAGTAAGTTATTTTAAGGACTCATTACAGTGGTACTTCTATTCATTAAAAAAAGCTGGCTTTCTTATTCTTTTGGGGAAAAAAATTCTGCTTTAGGAGAAAAAAATTAGGCCACATGACTTTAATCCTTTTATTAAGTTTCTGAGTTCATATTTTATTGGTCCTAACTCAAAAATTTTGCATGCTATGCTTAGAAAAATGGATTGCTAATATAAGTATGGTTACTAGATTCAGGTGTTAATGGATAAGGAATTACTTTTAAGTCATAAGCTTCCTAACTTTTAAAAGCACTGGTTGAATAGTCTAAATTTTAATTTTATTGCTATTTATGATTAATATAAGCTTATTAATTATCATTCTATGCTTGAATAAATGACTGACCAATATCCTAATTGTTAAAGTTTGATTTATTAAAAATTGCAAAACTTTACTAGCCTTCTTCGTTAGCACCTTCTTTGAGCAATTAAAATTAGCTAGAATCTAAGGGTTGTTTTTTATCTTAAACTTATAATTCTTTGACATTAATTCCTTAAATTCTTTCATTTTTGACCTATTTAACATAATTTGACTAAGATTCCCTTTTTTAATTTTATTAATAGATATCTTCTTGTGCTTAATATTAATCTAGTATCAATTATGTAGCATCTTCATTTACATTTTTGTTCTCTTTCTACTAAAACAAGTTAATTTAATTTTAACTTTACTACTCATATTGTGTTTCTATTTTTTTTAGGGAATTTTCATTTTCTTAATTTTTGTGATTTTCAGAATCAGGAGGATTGAACAATTAAACTATATTTTGATTTTATTGGAATCTGTTATATAAAATTTCTTCGTTTTGTTATTTTGAAACCAATAATTTTTCAGAAAACTATTCCTCTAAATTATTATTTGTGCTTTGTTATTGCTTTCTAAATGAATCTTTTAAGCCGTTTATTTATAACTCGGAGATGATACATTAAACGTCAGAATTTCTTAAGAAATGAATATTGCTCAAAAAGCCTTCAATTTCATCATTGTAAACTTGCAAAATGAGTTTACAATTGTAAAGTGGATTTATCTATTTAACTTAGCTTATTTCAAAATATTTAATATGTTCTAAACCTTCGGATGGGAATGTAAAAACATTTATCTACATAGTAAAAAAGATATAGCTGCTAATTCCTTGAACTCCCTTAGATTTTGTTGAAGTCATATTATTTTATGCATTTACTATCAGTAAAAATTAAATATTTCGATATCTTCTATCATCAGTTTCATCATACATTTCAGCTAATTCATTATGAAATTTTGTAGATTTTTAAAATGCAAATTTATCTCTATTTTATTATTGATTTTCTTTTTTATTATCTCTATTTTTGTTAAATATTGCTGCCCTTATTGGTCTAGTCTTTTCATCAGCTTTTTGGGGCTTTTCTTTTCCATTTTCTTATTTTGACGATAACTTATCATTATTGACTATTGTTCTTATTGATAAATTTGAAGCTATATTTTTTGATTTAGCCGAATTAAAGGTATATTATGAAGTTCTTGAAAAAGGATTTGAAGAATTATTTGTGAAAATTTATTTAAAATGAGAAATAAAAGGGAAATAAGAAGTCATTTACACTTTATTAAAGTTTTTAATGTGAGGAAAACAAAATAAATTGATATCTTGAGTCATAGATATAAGACGAGAGTTAGAAGCATCTATTAAAATATATTAGCGAGTGGTAGGTTATTTTTTTATGTAAGCTGTAATTCCAAATTCTTTTTCTGAGTCAATCATATTGATTTTTATATCAAGCTATATAGGTAGAATGTAATTGGAATAAGTGATACAAAAGAGTAATAAATTTTTTAAATTACTAACATGTTTGCCATTTTCAAAAAAGCTAGACACATAATTTTTATGTTTCTCAGCAAACTGTAAAGGCATAATTTACTCTATATTTTTTCCAATAATCTCATCTTTTTTATAGCCCAAAATGAGGTAGAAATTATTGGAAACTCTAGTTACTTTGATATCTTTTTCGTTTTTAACAGAAGCAAAAAGAATGCAAGACTCTTGAGAGTTTAGTTCAAAAAATATTTATTGTTAATTATTATTATATCTATTATATTTGTCAAGTTTGATATCATTTTCACTAAAAGCAAGAGTTTCAAGATAATTTAAGTAAATATCATACAGTTCATTACTAAATTCATTAACCTTTATCATTAATGAGATGGAATCAGCAAGTTCTTATCTTAGTTTTAACAGCTCTTCTAAATATTTCTATAGTTCTTCTAGATTTATGAATTTTTATTTCATGAAAAGTAATAATCCAACTTTTTTTTGGACTGCCTCTTCTAAAATAGCTTATGTAGAGAAAATTAACTCATCAAATATTATTGCCTCCAAGTAAGATTATCCAAATATTTGATTTTCATTATTTTCTAGTTACATAGTGATTTTTCTTTTATTTACTTCTTGTAAGATTGAATTTAATATTTATTTATTTTTGATACTAATATTTTTTTACATTTAAATTAATGTAAGCTCAAATAATTAATAGTTTTGTAAAATTTCAGCAATAAAGACTAAATAAAAGATGTCTATCATCCCAAATTCCTTCTTACTACTTTTTAATGAAAGAAACAAATCATTAAAAAAGAGATTTATAATTCTTTTCAAATTAGAATTTTCTCCAAATACTTATTCTTTAACTATATAATCTTTCCCTTCAAAATTTTTTGTATCAGCTTCATATCCATTCATAAATGTTAAGTGCTCATCGTCTATAACAACCTCTTATTTTAAGCTCTAATTTTAAGAAAAAATGAACTATTCCATTTCTTTAACTTACTACTAAATTTTGGATTCATAGTATTTGATAATAAAACTTATATTCTTAACTTCTTCTTAGCTTTTTAACTTTTCTAGCATATTCTCAGAACTAAGCAGAATATTACGAATAACAAAATTGATCACATCAGGCTATATTGCTTAATTTCCATTAATCCCTTCCTAAAATTACTGATAATTTTTTAGTTCTAAAATTTTTTCCAATTCATAACTTATTCTTATTGAGACTGGAAATAAAACTATATAAATTATACTTAATAGATGATTACTGTCTTTCTAAGCTAAGCAGATGATATACATAAACATTATCACTAATGAGAAATAGACATTTAGAAAAATGCAAAATTAAAGAATTTATCTATCGAAAAATGGCTGATAAATTATTAATTTTAATAATTCAAGTATAACATAAACCCACAATAATATTATACCTTCATTTTTATCTGTAATCACTACAAGAATGTATACAACTACCTCAAAAGAGTTAAGAAATATTGAAAAGTCAAAATATTTTGAACGCAAAGCATCTTTGGAGGTAATTACATAGTCATATTCGTTGTTCGCTATGAGTACATCTAAAATTTAAAAAATAAATAAGATTATTATTATTTTTTGTAAAAAGTACGAAAAAAATTTGTTTATTATTTAAATAAATCAAATTATTAATATAATTGGGATTAAGTTAATTTAAATTTCTATTTTCCTAATATTTATTAATTAAAATTTATAAGAAAATAAGTAATACATAATTTTCTTTTTAATTACCCAAGCAAAATCTATTAAAACATTTTGAATAAAACAATCTTTCATTAAATATTTCAGGGTAAATATCAATGTTTTTAAAAGTAAACATGATATAATTGATAGTAAAAATCTTTGAATTAATAATAATGAATATTTATTTCTAATTACTTATAAGCATGGTAAGCACTATATTAGCTGCAGAGATATTATTTAGTATTATTGAAGAGACTAAAAGTGATGGAATCAAAAATATATAATTATATGTCTAAAATATAAAAGAAAAGAAAGTTTGATCAAAGCTTTCATATTTATCCTTTTTAGTTTACTATTTTTAGTCTATAAAGTTATAGAGCTTGAGATTTTTATCCTTGTTTTAGGCATTAATTGTATTGATGATAAATTTTATAAATAAATATAAAAGAATCAAGCTATTAAATCCTAAAAATCCATATCTCAAGTAGTAGCAAAGATTGTTTTTGTCTATCAAATATTTTTATATGCTATTTGAATCAATAAAAGAAAGGTAATCTTCAACTTTTTATACATTCTATCCTATTTATGGGGTAAATAAGATAATAAATTGTTGTAGATGCCTTATTAAAATCAAAACAATGCTTAAATTGAAGCTTCTCTTGAAGCTTTTTGTAAGCTGGATCAAATCTTCAACATAAAATCTTACTATCTATTAAAATAATGATACCGTTTCATTCTTTCTATGTATCCTATTTTATTGTTTCTCTTGGCTTTTTAAGCTCCATTTCATTTAGTGCATATATTTAACTACTCTTTTTAATTCTACTTATTATTTAAAAACCCAATAATTATAATTGTTGTTGAAAATATCAGTCTTTAAATTAAAAACAAATTTGTTTTGTAAGTTATTAAATTTATTAACTTTGCTGTTTTTTTAAAAAAAAAGAGTGCGCAGTTTAAATAATAAGTTAGTTTCGAATTAATAATATAAACACATTCAAATTTCAAATAATTTTTATTATAAAGATCTTCTTTAAAATTTTAATTACAATTTGCTATTATCAAGTTTGGTTTAGTTTTTTTTGGCAAAGACTTTCATATTTTATTATAAATATATAAGGGTTTTAAAAAGATAGTAAATATTCAATAGAGGAATATAAAATTTTGTGTTAAAAATGGAGATATTCATCCATAAGTTTATGGAAAAGGGTTAATCCAAAGTAAAAAAAATTCAATATTTTAATTTTTAGTAAAAAGCAAACTTAAAATGGTTAAAAATAAAAAATTGTAACACTATTTATTTTAGATAAATATATGTGAGACCTATGCTTCTAAATATCTACAATATATTATGATTAATTCAAAGAATCATCTAACTTATCATTTAATAAAAATATTTCAGATTTAGTATTTGAAGAAGTAAAATTAAAATCAATAATGGCTTGATAGATTTTGTTATTGTTGCAACTTATAACCCATACTTTAAGATAAAACCAAATACATAAGACATCCTTTACCTGTAAAAGTAGCATTTGAAGTTAAAATGTAGGATAATTTTTTTAATTCTCACAGAAATCTTAAGAAAATATCTTTAAAAAGATGTTTTGAAAAGAGATTTGATCATATCTTTACTAGAAAAATTTTTGATTACAAATAATAGATTTATAGAATATTTTGATTTAAATATCTAATTTAGATCATTTTATTTAAAATAGGATAAGAAATAGTTAGTATTAGGGATTTTTTGGAATATTACATTTGAAGTTTGAGTTTTAAGAAAATGAAATATTTGTCAAATATTTTATGAATCGAAATAGTATAGTATAATCAATAATAAGCCATAAAAAATATAATCATGTTAAGTTAGAAGTAAAAATCTTGATTTTTAAGTAAATAATTTATTTTCTGATAATCAAATTCAAATATTTACCTCAAAAAAATATCTGAGTTTGAACCTTCCAATATTTGACCAAATATCAAATTCTCAAATATTTTTTCAAATACGAGAAAAAGTTAAGTGAAATGTAAAATTGCTAGAAAAGTAACTTTATAGTTTACTCTTGTTATTCTTGACATTAAAAACTAGGTAAGGTTTTACCTTTTCTGAGTTTCTTGGTTTTGGCATAGAAACAAAACTGTTAATATTATTATTTTAAAAATAAAATTTATATTTATTTTATTATATATCAATATTTGAGTGTTAAAAGTACAAATTAGATAAAAAAATATATTGTATTAATTTTCCTCACTAACAATTATTAAATGATGAAAATGAAATTTTATAATTTTTTATAAAGTTAAATATCATGTTAAAGATTTATGTAAATAATTCTAGATATAAGGATTTGAGACTAAATAGTTGATATTCAGAAGTGCTAGGTATAATTTAGTTTTATGAAGGTATTAATCCATAGTTTGATAGAAGAGAACCCATCCAAAATAAAAAATACAGCACATCATTACTATTTGATAAATAAGTAAACCTATCAGAAATTTATATAAGAAATCTCTGTGCTCCTCACTTTAAGTAAACAAAAATTGAGCCTAAACTTCTAAGATATCAATAATATTTTGCTATAAATTCAAGTAATCTTCAAGATCATGATTTTATTAAAAGACCAAAAATTTTTGATTGGTAGATGTTAAATCAGGATCTATTATAGCAGGATACAGTTCTTTATAAACTTCAAAATATGTTTTTAATGCTATTTGAAGTCCTTATTTTAAAACACCTCCAAATACTTAAGGACATCCTGACGAGGTAAAAGTGATATTTTGTATTTGAAAATAGGTAGGATACTATATTGATAATTAGCATATATCACTTGAAAATATCTTCAAAAAGAAGTTTTCAAAAGACTCTTGATCATACCTAATTAATTATTCAAAAAAAATATTTCAAACTTTGGTTTTTTTAAAAATAAATTTACATTTGAACATTCATGAAATTTGTATAAGCATTTTGAAAATCCACTTGTTAACTATCAATTTGATTATAATTTTTTTAATAAGTTGAGATATAAGTGCTTAACTTATATGGGCTACCAGCAGTATTTTTATAATTCAAAGAAAACAAAGAAGATGATAATTATTGCAAGACAAAGGATTAAACACCATAGATTTAAGCTAATTTATTAAAAAAAATGTTTTAAACTTTTATAAATTTTTGTCTAAGTAAAATCTTTTATCGTAGTTTTTAGAAGATATTTATAAGAATTCTAATCAATAAAAAACTTAATTATTAAATTAAGAAAAAGTTCATTTTGATTTTTTTCTTTGTAATTGAGAATATTCTTGTTTTTATATACTTAGTAATCTCATATATCATTTCAAAAAGATTAAATATTTCTTTTTATTTTTTAATTTTATAAAAAAATTTTAAAA
>JH720293.1:3076683-3087591 GCA_000231825.2 Tetrahymena elliotti 4EA
TCATCTTTATCAATAAGGATTACTAAAATGTAAATGATGACTTCAAAAGAATTCAAGAATGTTGAAATGTCAAAATACTTTGAGCGTAAGGCATCCTTTGAACAAATTAGATAATCAAATTCGTTATTAGATATTAATATTGCTGTTAATATTTAAAAAAAAAAATTAATAGTATTTAAGTAAGATAAAATAATTAATTCGATTTTATACTCAAATTTTCCTACTGTAAGAAGAAAAACATTGTTTCTATAAAAACCCCAAATTATTAATTAATTTTTTTTTTAAGAGAAAGGAAGGAAAAAATTGTAATTTGGAAAATTTAATTTAAATGAAAAGATTATGGTATGGATTATTTAATATAAATTATGTAATATTTCAAAAATTTTTTAAAAGTTAAGTAATATTATTTTGAATTACTTATAAGACTAGTAAGAGTAACGTTTACTGCAGAGATGTTATCAAAATTTATTGAGGAAAGTAGTAGAGAAGGGATCAAGAAAACATAACCATAAGTCTGAAATACAATCGAAAATATATGTTCGTCAAAATTTTTTGATTTTTCCTTTTTATTTTGTAGTTTTTGTTCTATAAAATTGTAAAGCTTAAAATTTTTTGTCTATTTTTAGATCTTTGTTGTATTCATAATAAATTTAATAAATAGATAAAGAAGAATAGTTCCATTAAATGCTATAAAAAGATATTTTAAGCTACTGGTAAGGTCTCTTTGATCTTTTAGATATTTTTAAAAGTTGTTAGAATCAATAAATGAGAGATGCTGTTCAACTTGGGATATTTTTTCACCTATTTTAGGAGTAAACAAGACTATGAATTATTCCAACTGTTTAAAAAGAATCAAAAAAATGCTTAAATTAAAGCTTCTTTTGAAGCATTTTGCAAGTGGAATCAAATCTTCAACATAAAATCTCACTATTTAAAAATATAATGAAAAGGTCTAAATCCTATTTTAATTTCTATTTGATTATTTTGCTAAATATTTAAATTTTTTTTACATTTTAATTCCTTTATGCCAAATCTATTAATTTATTATTGACTTAATTATTTATGTCGTGTATAACCTAATGCTTTTTTAATTAATTTATTTGCCAAAATTTTGTTACTTTAATTCTTTCTAATATGATTAGTTTGATCTATTTTACACAGAGTAAAGATTGCAATTGATGCAAACAATTCGAAAGACTAATTATTAAAAAGATACACTTATTTATATATGTTCTGGTTTTTTTCAGGCATTATTTGAATTTTACATAAATCCTTTATCTGTCTGTTAAAGATAATTTTCTTATGAAAAATGAACAGATTAGAAATTTTATATTTTTAAAATCTTCTTTCTTAATAAGAATATGTATACTTAAATCTTTCTTTTAATAAAATTCATAAAAAATGGAATAATTTTCAAATTATAACTTCATATTTTTTATTAAATAAAATATTTTAAAAAGCTTACTAATTATTTCCTATTATTTATCTATTTTCTTAAACTTAATTTTATAAAATAGCTTATTTTCTATTTTTTTAACTACATCTTTACTAATGATTTTATAAAGAAATACACAAAAATTTTTTAATTACATAATATTTAAATTTAATCTTCCTACGAATAAAGTTTATATTTTTTGTTTTCAATAAAATTGACTAAAATTAAATGGAAAAAATGTAATTCTACATAGTTAGCTATTTTGGCTAAAAAATTATTTACTCAACCTAGTTTAAATACAAACAATCGCAACAAACTTTTTTAACTTAAATAAACTAATTTTTTATAAATTACTTTATAGAAAAAGAAATTCGTTTTTTTATTCTTCTTTTTAATGAATGTTTAATGTAAATATGAAAATTAATTAATTTATTCAATTGAGTATTTAGCTAGAAAACATAAAGATAATCACTACAACTTTTGATAAAGAAAGTTTTAAATGTATTAATTTTATAATAACAATCTTACATTTAAAAGAGATAAGAAAAGCTTAGTTTATAAAAGATATTCATCCATTTTTCTGTAAAAGGTTAACCATCCAAATAAAAAAATTAATATCATGATAATTATTTAATAAACTAAAAGAGCAAAAAGTATTATTCTTTAATTCTTAATTGTAGTTACTATTCATATTTTTTAAAAAGACATATTGTGCTTTTATTATAAAGACAATAAAATCTTAAAATTCTATTACTTACTGAATGTTATATTCATTTTAAAAATTTAAAAGAGACTAATTAAAAAGATCTTCATTATTACAAAATGTATAAACTTTGTAAAATTACTCCATGTTTCAAAGTAAACTTTTATAGATATGGTTAAGCCTTTTTATATTTAATTCTGGTAAATTTGATAACACATTTCTGGAGTAAATTTAGTTCCTTCTTGATCAAAATAAGTAGGATTTTATTCATAAAGTTTACATATATCCTCTTAGAATTTTGTTTTGCTGAATAAGTAAAGTAAATAAATGAAGGCTAGTCTCATCTAAAATGAAAGATTCCATTTTTAAAAGGTTCTCTATTTAAATAAATAAATTAAAAAATATCAAAATTCAATCATAATAAAATAAATTTAAAAAAATAAAAATATTTAAATTATTGTAAAATAAAATTAACAGTTCAAAAAAAATGAATAAATTTAATTTAAAAGATAATTACTCATCATAGGGAGAGTAATTTTGCTCGAAAAAAAACATTTTTCAGATAACATCATATTTAGAATTGGATTAGGAAGAGTTACCAAAAAAATTAAAGTTGCAGCAATAATTAAGTGAATATTTATTCTTTTTATCCCTGATGTTTAACTAAGAACTTGTCTTTTAATATTTTCCTAAGAATCACTAAAATTAAGTTAATAATTTCCAGAGCAGACATTCTTAATATCCTAAAGACAAATATCTAATTACTGAACATTAAATGTTCCAAATAACTAAATTATCTTCTCTCTTTTAGATTAAATGAACGAATATACTGTATAATTACAAAAATACACAAGCTAGTTAAACTTAAAATAATTATCAGTTCTGTAAAAAGTTATTACTTTATCTATTAAAGTTAATCTAGGGCTGCTTTCTATATTTATATGGATAGCTCTATTACAACTTAAGTTATGTTTTCAGAATTATTAACTACAATCCAATCCACTAAGGTATTCCAAACCCAACATTTCGAGAATACCTATATAAGTAACTGAAAATCATAATTACTGCAGAGAATAAAGAAGTTTCCTAATAAACTAGGTTAAAAATATTATAAGCTTAGTTTTCTATTGGTTAACTTCTATTTAATGGAGATCCTTGATAAAATGCGTATAATTAATTTATTATACTATTGAAAATTTATCTTTGATATCCTTAATCAAAATCTTCAATAAGTAAATTACCAACATCATTTACGGAACCTATACACAATTAGTTACTTAATTTACTCTCACTTTTTTGAAATGTTAAATTTTATGCAATAAGTAGAAATTTTCCTTCGAGCAAACGAGCATAATTATAGTATTTCATAACCTAAGATAATCCTATTTTATATAAACTTGCCCAATCTACCTAATCTAGTTTATTTTAATAACTTTAAAGGGTTTGATTAATAGAAAAATAATAATAATAATAAGAACTAAAAAACAAAATAAGCCTATTATTTCTACTATTCTCATAACTCTTAGACTCTTTTTTCTTAAAATAATTAATTTAGTAGCTTTTAATTGATTACTATAAGAAGATTCCCTAGAATTCGTTGAAGAATCTAACATATCTGAATCAATTTTATGGTTATTCTTTTTTACATTCGCTTTATTTTTTTGAGAGTAGCTACTTTTTTTTTTACTTAAGTTCTTATTGATAGAATCTCTATTAAAGACTTAATTTTATTTATCTATCATCTTCCATATTTTGTGTATTTGGGAAGTTTGTCAGAGAATTATTTGCAAGGAATTAACTTTATTCTATTTTAGGAGAAATAAATTATTAAGACATTCTTGTTTATCTTTGATCAGATTTTTCTTTAAATTTTGTATTAAGCTATTGAGTGTTGTTATTTGAATTAATCGAAGGTTCAAAAACATAAGATAAATTATTAATATTATTTTTTGGAAATTTTAAGGGTGACAAAGTATATAGAGATAAATTTGAAAAAATATTTTTCTAATTTGCTTTAGGAGATAAAGTGTGATTTAAATTTGATTTATTTTATAAGTTTGGCGAATTTTATTCAGACTTAAATAGTTGAAGTGTTTTTTCATTTTATAATTCTTTTTTAAATTCGCTTTATAAAGATGGTGACTACTCAATTTTGAAATTTCTGTTAGTTGAAAATTCAGCTATTTCATCAAAAATCAATTTTTAGTGCTCAAATTCATGGTTGCAAAAAGGCAAGCTCAATATTTTATTCTCACTAAACTACTATAATAATTATTCATGGTCTGTTTACTATTATTATAAATTTAAGTTATTGCTTCTTCCTGTAATAATGCCATGCCAAGTTTCGAAATTTAAATCACGAAAATCATAAATAGAACTCCTGGCCTATTGAATACTATAATTATTAACTTTAGGCTAGTTTACATGTAATTAACTAAAATCAACATTATTTTATAAAACTTAACTCATATTAAAGTTTTGCTTCTCCTCATTCTAAAATGAAAGTTAATTTTATTCTGTAAGAGATTTTTGCTTAGCAAAATTATCAAGATTTGTTGAATTTGCTACATTTCATATTATGTTTTAACTTTTTTATTAGAGGTTTTCATTAATAGCTTCCTTTTTATTCGAAAAAATAGAAAAATCTTCACTTTTTAATATTGGAGGTTTGATATTAGTATCTAATTAATTGTTAAGTATAATCTATTAGTTTTCATCCTATTATTAAATGGTACTATCTTTTATATAACTGATTTTACTTTATTACTTTTAATAAGAATTCTCAAGCTTTGCCGAATATAAAACAGATTCTTCATTTAAACTACTTTCATTTAGCTCAGATAGTATGAATTAGATATCAGATGAATTCAAGTATTGAAAGTTACTTTGGTATTCTTCAATTTAGTTATTATAAACTGATTTAATAAATCTTTAATTTTTCATTGGATTTATCTACTTAGCTTATGTAATCTCAATGTATTTTAAATTTTCTAAACCATCTGCTTCAAGTGATTTCACTGAAATTTCCATTATGAAAAACTAAAATTAGCTTAAAAAATAGTTACATTCTCCTTTTTAAGATTAATTCTATTTTGTAATCAAAAGGTATTCAATATTTTCTATCTAATTTTATCTATTTTATCCTAAATCTTTAATGCTTCTAATTTCATTTTCAATTAACTATTCTTAATACTCCTCTTTTTTTTCTAAATTTTTTACTTTTAAATTTTATTGAAGAGATTATTTAAGTCTTTCCTCAGATATTTACTCAGCATAGTTATATTAAAAGCTATTTTTTGTGAACCTTACACTTAATTAATTGTCCTTTGTTGAGTAGGATTTATTTGTTTTGTTGAGAATATTAGAAAAATTTGAATTTTATCTTGAAAGAATATTTTGGAAATTATATTTATTTTATGAAATGAATGGAAAGTATGGAATGAGATTAACTTTGGTAAAAGAGAAGAAAATAATAGTTAGTTGATTTCATTTGTCATAGATATAAGTCTAGAATTACTTGAATCAAATAAAATATATTATAGTTGATTAGGTATTTTATGAAGTAGAGATGCTATTCCAAAATAATTATCTACTTTTATATAAAATTAACTTTAAAATCAATTTTAACAGGTACAATATGGTTAGATTAAGTGAGAGCAAATAAAAGTTTTTCTTTTAAGCTTGTTGTGTTTCTTGCAGAGTCAAAGAATTTGTTAAGAAATTGTGAATTGGACTATGCATTAATACTTCTATTTGTTAATTAATTATTATTTAAGGTTTAAATCCAAAAAAGTGCTCAAAATTGTTAGAAACTTTGCTTACTCTTAAGCTTTCAAAGAAACAAGTAATACACATGTTTCAATTGAATTTATTTCTAACGTGTTACATTACTATTATTTTTCGTATTTGTTGTACTACTTTAGAAGAATATCATCATCACTAAAAGAGAGAATTTCAACATAATTCAAATAAATTTCATAAAGCCGAGGATTGAATTAATTTACTTTTATAAGTAAATTTATTGATTCTAATAGATTTTTTCTAAGTTTTTACAATTCGTATAATAATATGATTTGAATATGTTCTAAATTTATTAACCTATTTTTCATAAATTCTAGTTACTATATTTTTTTTTGAATAGCTTATTCCAAATTTTAAGGTGTTTAGTTTATAAGCTCATCAAAAAGCAGAGTTTAGTAAAAAGATTAAAAAAATATTTATTTATCATTTTGTTCTAAATACATTTTGCATTTTTACTTTTTCACCTATTTATTAATTTAGGAAATAATGTATAAAAATTTAAAATCTACTTTTGTCAAGTATTAAGTGAACACCATCTCAAATTTTGTAAAATTTTATAACACTTCTATGATAAAAATTAAATAATAAATATCTATTATATCAAATTAATTATATTTTCTTTCTTACTAGAAAATATCTAAAAGAACTAATTTATTTCTTATTTTAACAAATCGTTTTTTCCATAAGCCTGCTCTTTAAACACATATTACTTACCTTCTATTAAATATTCATCAGCCTTATAATAACCTAAAAGTGGTGCCTGATTATTCAGTTATTCAGATTTATAACTTTACTAAATTAATTTAAAAAGTAAATTTTTTTAATCTTTGCCAAGTTAATTTTTTTAGGTTTTTTAGCCTTAATTTGCTTACTTTTACCTCCATTTTATCATATAACTTATTGTTTATATTTCTTTGTGGTTTGATTCTAATTCAAAAAATTTTCTAGATGAAAATATATTTCTAACAACCTAGTTCAAGCTAGATGGATTCAATTTTTATTAATTGAAAATGTAATTTTCAAAGTTTAAAAATTCGAATTTTGTTAGTAATTATTAGATGATTAAACTAATTTTAAACATAATAGGTATTAGCAAAACATAGTATTAAAAAATAATGAATATCTTTCTTCTAAATAATAATTATAATTTATAATGATATGAAAAATGCAACAAAATAACTATTGATAAAAAGTAGGAGAATCTCAATTTTTTTTTCAAAGTAAGGTTTTAGTAAAATTAAATGTGAAAATTCTGAAGAAAGTATTAATAAATAAAGAGTAATACTATCTCTTTTGTTAATAATTATCAAAACAAAAGAGCACATTATTTCAAATAGCTAAAAAACTTTTTGATCCTGAATATTTTTATTTCAATGCATCTTTTGAAGAAGATAAATAATCATAATCATTGTCGCTTATTAATAAACCTTTAATAATAAAAATAAAAAAATTATTTTTTTAAACAAATAATCATTTTTATGTTACTAATTATTATTGTAACGATTTAGTTAATAGTAGGTATAACTGATTGTACTAAAATTCCTGAAAATAATAGTGAAGGAATCATGATTATGTGCAAATAAGCAGCAAAAATGAACTAAACTAACTTCTCACATATATTTTCTTCATGTTCTAATAAAATATTTTCTTTTTCCTTAACAAATATAAGAAGCTTTAAATACTTTCCCATTTTTTATGTTCTATAAGATGTATAGATGCATACATTTGAATACTAAGAATAAAATGAGGCAGGAATTTAAAATAAAGAGCAAAGTTAAGCTTATCCAGCAAAAATCTTTGTTTTAGTATAACTATCTTTAAGGATTAGCTAATCAGCAACATTACTGTTGAGTACTATTATAAGCTACAATAATGTTTTTAATACAATCAAAGCTAAGCTTAGGTTAAATCCTCTTTCATAACCTTTAATTATTTATATAATATCATTTTAGTAAAACTTTTTTAAAGATGAATAAATTAGATGTTAATTTAATTTGAGTTATCCTACTTTTTTTTCCATTATCAAAAAATTATTTTTACTTTTAAATTTCTTTTGAAATAATGAAAAGAAATTAATTTTATAGTTTAAAATGAAATTAATTCTAATGATTTTCTATTTCAGTTACTATTTTTTTGATATTCAATTCATTTGATTGATATAAAGATTCTAAACAACTCATACAAGCATATTTTTTTTAAATGATTAAGCTTAAAAACACATAAAATACAAAGAAAGAAAAGAGTAAGGATAAAATAGTTTAATTGTAAAATTTTTTCTATTTTTAAAATCTTAATATTTTTAAATTTTATTAAATCAATTTCTTTAGTTGTTGGATTCAGAATATTTTTATAATAAGGACAATTTTTATATTTTATAATAATATTTTGCTAATTAAAATAATTTGAATAAAAGAAATAAGTAGGGTTTTATTTTATTAAATTTAAAATTTACTTATAATTTGAATCAAAAATTTGCTTTTATTTTCAAAGTATTGCTTAAATAATTAAAAAATTAATATCCTCTAATTTATATTTATTAATATTATTTTAATTAGTAAAACTTCATATAATTTTTTAAAACACTTAATTATCAAAAAAATTTCCAAAGTAGCTAAAATTTGTGAATGAAATTAATTTCAAATTTATAAAATATATCAAATCTTAATTATTTACAAAAAAAAAATATTTATTTTACACAAGGTTTTTTTCCTCATAATTGCATTCACTCATGTTAAAGATTTATGCAAATAGTTTTAAATATAAGGATTTGAGATTAAATAGTTTATATTGAGAAGTGCTAGATATAATTTAGTTTTGTGAAGATATTAATCCATAGTTTGATAGAAGAGTACCCATCCAAAATAAAAAATACAACACATCATAACCATTTGATAAATAAGCAAACCTATCAGAAATTTATATAAGAAATCTTTATGTTACTCATTTTAAGAAAATAAAAATTGTGCCTGCACTTCTAAGATATCTACGATATTTTGCAATAAATCCAAATAATCTTCAAGATCATAATTTTATTAAAAGCTCATAAATTTTTCATTTGTAGATGCTAAATCAAAATCGATTACAGCAGGATATAGCTCTTTATATACTTCAAAATATGTTTTTATAGCTATTTGAAGTCCTTTTTTTAAGACACCTCCAAAAACCTAAGGACATCTTTAAGAAGTAAAAGTGACATTTTTAATTTAAAAATATGTTGGATACTCAATAGATAATTAACATATATCACTTGAAAATATCTTCAAAAAGAAATTATCAAAAGAATCTTGATCATACCTGATTCATAATTTAAAAAATAATTCAAAGTAAGTTTAAATTTTAAAAATAAAATTACATTTAAACATTCATGAAATTAGTGTAAGCATTTTGAAAGTCAACTTGTGTACTATCTATTTATTCATAACTTTTTTTAAATGATGCAATATAATTGGCTATTTTATAAGGGCCAGTTGGATTGTTTTTAGAATTGATAGAAAACAAAGAAAGAGCAAACTATCCTAAAATAAAGGATTAGACACCATAGATTTTAGCTAATTTTGTTAAAAGATATTTATTTTTTGCAAAAAGGAATTTTGAGTAAAGATAAATAATTATTTTTTTATAATGTTATTTCAAAAAATAAATTTTATTTATTCATAACTTATGAATAGAAATTCTTTTTAATTTGCGACTAGATTTCTTTAATAAGCTAATTAAATTATTCTTTTCAAAAAAAAAAAATCAGGTATTCATGAAAATTGATTAAATTAATGCTTTAAAAATATTATAAATTGTAAAGCTTACTTATCATAGGCAGACTATTCTAGTTTTAAATAATGTATTTAGTAGAAAATTATTTATTTAAAATAGGATAAGGAAGAGTAATGCAGAATACTAAAACAGCTAAAAGAATAATTTTATTATTCAGCCTCTTTATTGTTGATGTAGAGCTTAGATTTTGTCTTTTCTGAGCTTCATGATTTTAGCTTTATATAACTAGAGCTTTAATATTATTGTTTTGAGGGTAAAATTTAGATATCTCTTTTACTGACATATCAATATATTGTGTGTTAAAAGTACCAAATAGCTAAATTATTTACTCTCTTTTTATCTAAATAAATGAATATACTGGTATTATAATAAATATACAAAGAGCAGATACTATGCAAATAATTATCAAAACATTATTCACATTTGTTCTTATGGTTTCAAGTTAGCTAATTGAATTATCTTGGCATATTTGTGTGGCTGCTAGCATACTTTAAATTACTGATTCTGCATTATTAACAACCGACCATAAAGCTGTACCTTTTCCTAATCCCCTTGAATATCTAAAGAAAAAAGCATACACTCTAAGTGATCCTGTATACAAAGAAACAGGCTGTGAAACAACATGGAATAAACTATCTGAGGGCTAGCCATTTAAGGGTATTGATCTATCTACTACTGAAGGTTATTTAAAATCATATTGTATTTCTAGCATATTTTAAATTAGTTAACGTTCAGGAGATTGCTTTTGTAGAGTTATTAATAAATTTTTAACATCTATAACATAATTAAGTAGATTATTTCTCACTGTTTATCCAAAAATATCAGATTTATTTGAATCAGAGGATAGCTTCAAAACTTTAATGTTATTTAAGTCATTTAAAATGTAATTTTTTCTAACCTAATAAACATAAATTTAATACAGAGGAGCCCAATTAACTAATTCTAAATCTAAATTGTAAGTTTTAAAAGAAGATACCATAGATAGATACTATTAAAGTACCACAATTAATATTGTTAAGAAACTAAGAATACCAACTAAATTCACAGCTTTCATTATATTTAGAGTAAATTTTTATTAAATAATAGTTTTAGTTGATTAACGAGTGCTACTCTATGATGACTCTCTTGAATGATTTGAAGATGTTTCAATTGCATCTTTTAAATTCTTTGCTTCTTTTTTCTAAGCAATTTAAATCTATTT
>JH720293.1:3089871-3290724 GCA_000231825.2 Tetrahymena elliotti 4EA
AATGGCTTCTACAACCTCTTCTCTTAATTTTAACAATTCTTCTAAATATTTCTGTAACTCTTCAAGATTTATAAATTTTTATTTCATAAATATCAGTAATTCCACCTTCTTTTAAACTGCTTCTTCTAAAGTTGCTTTTGTAGAAAGAATAAGCTCATCATATATAATTGCTTCCAGATATGATTAACCAAAGATTTAATTTTCATCATTTTCTAATTACATAGCAATTTTTCTATTATTGACTTCTATCATAATTGAATTTAATATTTGTTAGTATTTAATATTTATGTTTTTTTACATTTAAACTAATGTAAGCTCAAAAAGTTAATAATTTTACAGGATTTCTACTATAAACACTAAATAATATATGTCTATCATTCCAAATGAATTTTTATTTTTTTGTTGAATGAATAGATCGATGAAAAAAAGATTGATGGCTTTCTTTAAGTTCTCATTCTATCCAAATACCTATTCTTTTGAGATAAAATCTTTACCTTCAAAATTGTTCATTTCTGCTTCATACCCATTCATAAAAGTTAAGTTTTCATCATCTACAACTACTTCTTATCTTTAGCTTTAATTTTAAGAGTAAATAAACTATTCCATTTCTTTTATTTGTGACTAAATTTTATTTTCATAATATTTGATTATTAGGCTAATATTTTTTATTTCTTCTTAATTCTTAAATTTTATAAGTTAATCATCAGAACTAAGTAATATACTACGAATCACAAAATTAATAGTATCAGGTTAAATAGGTTTATTAAAATTTACACATTCTTAAAATGTATTTGAATTTCTCATTTCTAAAATTTATTCTATTTGGTGGCTAATCTTCACTGAAACTGGGAATAAGATGATAACAATAATGCTTAATTAGTTGTTATTATTTTATAAGGTTGAGCAAAAAATATACATAAAAGTTTGTATTAACAGAAAATAAATATTTAAAAATGCACAAAATTAAAGAATTTATCTATCAAAAAAGGGTTGATAAATAACAAGTCTTAATAGCTCTAGAGCAACATAAACCCATAATAGAATAATACTCTCATCTTTATCAATAAGGATTACTAAAATGTAAATGATGACTTCAAAAGAATTCAAGAATGTTGAAATGTCAAAATACTTTGAGCGTAAGGCATCTTTTGAGCAAATTAAATAATCAAATTCGTTATTAGATATTAATATTGCTGTTAATATTTCAAATGTAAAAAATAAATTAATTTTATTAAAGTAAGATAAAAAATTAATTCGATTTTTTACTAGTAAAATTTGCCTTAAATGATTACTGTAAGAAGAAAAATCTTTTTCTAGAGAAAAATCAGAAATTATTTATTTTTTATAAAATTAATAAAAAGGAAGAAAAGAAAAGTTTTGAAAAATTAATTAAAATGAAAAGACCATGGTGGTGTCAAATTTCAGAAATTTTTTAATTTTGAAGTTAAAATATTTTGAATTACTTATCAAGATAGTAAGAGTAACGTTCACAGCAGAAATGTTATCAAAATTTATTGAGGAAAGTAGGAGAGAAGGGATCAAGAAAACAAAACCATAAGTCTGAAATACAATCGAAAATATAAGTTCGTCAAGGCTTTTAGATTTTTCTCTTTTACTTTATCTTTTTTGTTCAATAAAATTATAAAGCTTAAGATTTTTTTTCTATTTTTAGATCTTAGTTGTATTCATAATAAATTTAATGAATAGGTAAAGAAGAATGATCCCATTAAATGCTAAAAAAAGGTATTTTAAGCTGCTAGTAAGGTCTGTTTAATCTTATAGGTATTTTTAAATGTTATTAGAATCAATAAATGAGAGATGCTATTCAATTTTTGATATTTTTTCACTTATTTTAGGAGTAAACAAAACTACAAATTACCCCAGCTACTTAAAAAGAATCAAAAAAATGCTTAAATTAAAGCTTCTTTTGAAGGATTTTGTGAGTGGGATCAAGTCTTCAACATAAAATCTCACTATTTAAAAATATAATGAAAAGGTCTAAACCTTATTCTAGTTTCTATTTGGTTATTTTGCTAAATACTTAAGTTTTTTTTACATTTTAAAGCCTTTTCTCTAAACCTTAATTATTTATTATTAACTTAATTAATTATTTCGAGTATAGGTAAGTACCTTTTTAATTAATTTGCCAAAATTTTGTTACAATTAATTCTTTCTAATTTGAATTTATTTGTATTATTTAACACCATATAAATTTTGATTGGCGCAAAAAATTTTAAAGACTTATTCTTTTTAATACACATTTACATATGTCCTGGTTTTTTTTAAATAGAATTTTTTTAATTTTCTTAAGAATATTTTACTGAAATATTTTTTATCTAATTAAAATCACAATTAAAGGTAATTTTCTTACGATACATGAACTCATTAGATATTTTGTATTTTTTAAATATTCTTTCTGTAACAAGAATGTGTATCCTTCTTATTTCAATATATTTCAAAATAAATAAAATTATTTAGTATTTTTAATTTAAAAAAAAATGTTCAAATGCTAATTAATGGTTTTATTTATCTTCTTAAAATTGACTCCTTATTTAACAGTTATTTTTTAAATACAAAAATAACTAATTATTTATCTAATAGATAGATTATCTATTATATTAATTTCTTATCTTACAAAGAAAACTTAAAAAAAACTTTTTTAAAAGTGAAATGAAATTACAATTAAAATATTCATGGTAATTAATTTTATTTTTTTTGTTTTCAAAAAAATAGCTAAAATTATAAAATTAGTCTATTTCTGGATAATTTAATGATGTTAAATATAAAAGATAAATTTCTCTACCTCTGTTTAATGCTAATTAATTATATTCGTATGTTTCTATTCAAGTAAATTTTCTCAACTTAAATAACAAATTTCATATAAATTACTTTACATTAATAATAAATTTATTTAATATTCTTCGTTTCAATGATTATTTAATTAATGTTTATTAATCTATAAAAGAAAAAATTAAGTTAGAAAACATAAAGATAATCACTACAATTTTTAATGAAGAAAGTTTTAAATATATGGATTTTATATCAAAAATCTTATATTTAAAAGTGATAAATAAAGTTTAGTTTGTTATAGATATCTATCCATTTTTCTGTAAAAGATTAACCATCCAAATAAAAAAATTAATATCATGATAATTATTTGATAAACCAGAAGAGCAAAAAGAATTATTTTTAATTCTTAGTTGTAATTACTATTCATATTTTTTAAAAAGACTTATTGTGCTTTTATTACAAAGACAATAAAATTTTAAAGTTCTATAACTTCTTGAATGTTGTATTAGTTTTAAAAATTTAATAGGGTCTTATTGAAAAGATTATTATTACTATAAAATGTAAAAACTTTGTAAAACTACTCCATTATTTCAAAGTAAACTTTTATTGTTATGGTTAAGCCTTTTTACATTAAATTCTTGTAAATTTGATTACAAATTTATGGAGTAAATTTAGTTTCTACTTGATTGAAATAAGAAGAGTTCTATTCGTAAAGTTTACATATATCCTTTTAGTAGATTTAACTATATATACCTTCGAAATTATTTTAATCTGACCTATATTTAAATTAATTTAAGCTAAATTCACTTTAAAATAATTTACATGGGATGATTCATTATTTACTCAATATTTTACTAAAATGATTAAAAAACTTCACTCTATTCCTAAATTCTTGTTTATAAAATAGGTATATACTTCAGGTAATTGAAAGCTGCACTTTTGTTTTGTTTGATAAGTAAGGTAAACAAATGAAGACCAGTTTCGTCTACAATAAAAGATTCAGTTTTTAAAAGGCTATCTATTTTAATAAGTAAATGATTAAACTTTAAATAAATAAAATAAATTTAAGATAATTAAAAGATTTGGAATATATTAAATTTAAAGATTTAATTACTTATCATTGGGAGAGTAACTTTACACTATGAAATATATTTTTCCGATAACATCATATTTAGAATTGGATAAGGAAGAGTTATTAAAAAAGTAAATGCCGCAGCAATAATTAAGCAAATATTAGTTCTGTTTAACCTAGTTGTTTCACTAAGAACTTGCCTTTTAATATTTTCTTAAGGAGTTTCAGTGAAAATCAGTTAATTATAATTTCTAAAACAAATGTTCTTTATATCTTATAGATAAAAATCTAATTATTGGGTACTAAATGTTCCAAATAATTAGATTATCTATTCTCTTTTGGATTAAATGAATGAATAAACTGGTAAAATTACCAAAACACACAAGCTAGATAAACAGATAATAATTATTAGTTCTGTTAAAAGCTATTGCTAAATCTATTAAACTTAATCTAGGGATGATTGCTATACTTATAAGGAGAGCTCTATTAAAACTTAAGTTATGTTTTCAGAATTATTAACAACAATCCACTAAGGTATTCCAAACCCAACATTTCTAGAATACCTATATAAGTAACTGAAAATCATAATTACTGCAGAGAATAAAGACGTTTTCTACTAAACTAGGTTAAAAATATTATAAGCCTAGTTTTCTATTGGCTAACTTCTATTTAATGGAGATCCTTGATAAAATATGTATTATTAATTTATCATACTATTGAAAATTTGTCTTTAGTCTCCTTAATTAAAAGCTTCAATAAGTAAATTGCCAACATCATTTACAGAATCTATGCAAAATTAGTTACTTAATTTAACAGCACTTTACTGAAATGTTATATTTTATGCAATAAGTAGATATTTCCCTTCAAGCAAACGAGCATAATTATAGTATTTCATAACCTATGATATTCCTATTTTATATAAACTTGCCCAATCTATCTAATCAATCTCATTTTAATAACTTTAAAGGGTTTGATTAATAGAAAAATATTACTAAACTATAATAAAAATAAGAAGTAAAAAACAAAATAAGCCTATTATTTTGACAGTTCTCATAACTCTTAAACTCTTTTTTCTTAAAATAATTAATTTAGTAACTTTTTCTTGATTACTTGAAGAAGTTTCCCTTGAGTTTGTTGAAGAATCTAGCATATGTTTGATTCTATTTATATCTGTTTTATGATTATTCTTTTTAATATTAGTTTTGTTGTTGTAAGAGTGGCTTCTTTTTTAAGTCTTAAAATTTTAAATTTTATTGTTATCATCTTGAGGGAACATTTATTTTGATTTCATTAAGCTGGTTTATCTAGAATCTACTAAATATTGTACCTTATTTTCTAACAACTCGCTTTCTGCTTTAGGAGAAGTAAATTATTATGAAATATTTCTTAATCCTTGATTTTATTTCTCACATATTATAGTTTCCATTTATTTTAAATTATGAAATTGTTAGTTATTATTTGAATAAAGTGAAAGTTAGTTTGCTTAATATAAATTATTATGATTATAATTCAGGAGATTTAAAGGCGATTAAGCTTATTCAAATAAATGGGTAAAAATAGTTTTTTAATTTAGTTTGGGAGATAAGGTGTAATTTAAATTTGATTGAATTTATAAGTTTGGTGAATTGTTCTATGACTGAAGCAGTTGAATTTCGTTTTCGTTCTATAATTCTTTTTAGAATTCACTTTATTGAAAGGGCGACTACTCAATCTTTGAATTTCTGTTAGTTGACAATTCAGCTATTTCATCAAAAATAAATTTTTAGTTTTCGAATTCGTGGTTACTAAAAGGTGAGTTCAATATTTAATTTTCGCTAAACTACTATAATAATTATTCACGCTCTGTTTGATATTATTATTACAAATTTAAGTAATTACTCCTACATGTAGTAGTACCATGTCCAGTTTAAAGATTTTAATCATGAAAATCATGAAAATAACTATTTACATGATGAAAACTGCCATTATTAGGATTAGGTGAATTTAAATGTAATAAACTCAAATCAAGGTTATTTTAAAAAGCTTAGCTCATATTAAAATTTTGCTTCACCTCATGCTAAAATAAACTTTGATTTTACTCTATAGGTAATTTGTGCCTATCAATACATTTGGAACCACCGAGACTTGATTTATATGCTAAATTTTCTTGCAATATTTAGTTTAAATTATTTGATTAGAAATTTTAGTTCTGAGCTCTCTAATTATTTTTATCATCTTCTCGTTTCAATAAAATAGAAAAATCTTCACTTTTTAGTATCGGAGATCTGTTATTCGTTTGAGTATCTAATTAATTGCTAAGTATAATTGATTAGCTTTCATCATATTATTAAATGACACTATTTTTAAAGTGGCTATTTTTGTTAGATAGCATTTATTAAGAATTCTCAAATTTGAGCTAATAAAAAATAGTTTCTTCATTTAAACTGTTTTGCATTAGATCAGATAGTATTAATTATATATCTGATGTATTCAAGCAATGAAAGTTACTTTCATATTCTACAATTTAGTTTTCAATAACTTATCTAATAAATCTTTAATTAATAATTGGATTTATTTGCTGAGCTTAAGTAATCTCAATGTATTTTATATGTTCTAAGGCATCAACTTCAAGTGGTTTAACTGAAATTTACATTATAAAAAACTAAAATTAGCTTAATATTCTTTTCCATTAACTTTATTAAGATTAATTATGTTTAGTAATCAAAAGGTAATTTATATTTTCTATCTAATTTTATCTATTTTATCCTAATTCCTTCAAGTCTCCAATTTCATTTTCAATTTATTATTCTTATTATTCCTGGTATTTATCAACATTTTTTACTTTTAAAGTATGTTGATTGGATAATTAAAGTCTTTCCTCAGACTTCTATTCTGCATAGTTATTTTAAAAGCTACTTTGCATATACACTTGACTAGATTAATTATCTTTTAGTGATTTGAGTTCATTTGGCCTGGGAACACTAGAGAAATTGGAATTTTATCTTGAAAGAATACCTTGGATATTTTTTCTAAATTATGAGATGAATGGAAAGTACTGTTTCAGATTAACTTTGTTAAATTATTGAAGAGAAGAAAATAATAGTTAGCTAATTTGATATGTCATAGAGAGTAGTCTATAATTACTTGAATCATATAAAATATATTAAGGTTAATTAGGTATTTTATGAAATAGGGATGCTATTCCAAAATCATTATCTACAGATATTATATTAACTTTAAAATCAATTTTGACAGGTATAATATGATTAGATTGTGTGAGAGCGAATAAAAGTTTTTCTTTTAAGTTTGTTGTATTTCTTACTGAGTCAAAGAATTTTTTAAGAAATTGTGAGTGAATTTTTGCTATTGGACCTGGCATTAATATTTCTATTGGTTAATTCATTATTATTTAAGGTTTGAATCCAAAAAATTGTGCAAAGTTGTTAGAAACTTTGTTAATTTTAGTTAATTATTGTTCAGCTTTCAAAGAAGCAAATAATACACATGTTTCAGTTGAATTTATTTCTAACATGCCACATTACTCTTATTATTCTAAATTATTTTACTTCTTTAGATTAATATCGTTATCGCTGAAAGAGAGAATTTCAAGATAATACAAATTAATTTCATAAAGCTGAGGACTGAATTCATTAGTTTTAATAAGTAAATTAATAGATTCTATTAGAGTATTTCTAAGTGCTTACAATTCATCTAATTTGGCTTAAATTTTTTCTAAATTTATAAGCCTATTTTTCATAAATTAAAGTAATTGTATTTTTTTTTGAATAGCTTATTCCAAATTTTAAGATGTTTAGTTTAGAAGCTCATCAAAAAGTAGTGCTTAGTAAAATGATTAAGAAAATATTTATTTATCATTTTATTCTAAATTCATTTCACATTTTTACTTTTTCACCTATTTATTAATTTAGGAAATAATTTATGAAAATTTAAAATCTGCTTTACTCTAATATTAAGTTAACACCATCTGAAATTTTGTATAATTTTTTAGTGCTTCTATGATAAAAACTAAGTAATAAATATCTATAATACCAAATTAATTATTTTTTATTTCTTGCTAGAATATCTCCAAAAAGAGCTAATTTATCTCTTATTTTAATAATTCATTTATCCCATAAGCTTGCTCTTAAAACACATATTGCTTTCCTTCTATTAAATATTAATCAGCCTTATATTTACCTAAAAGTGATACCTAGTTTATTCGTTATTCATTTTTATAAGTTTACTAACATTTTTTAAGTAGTAGATTTTTTTAATTGTTTAGTTAACTTCCTTGGCTTTATTAGGCGATTAAATATTAATTTACTTAGTTTTACCTCCATTTTATCATATAACTTATTGATTATATTTCTTTGTGGTTTTATTCTAATTCAAAAAATCTTCTAGAAGAAAATATATTTCTAGCAACATAATTTAAGCTTGATGGATTCAATTTTTATTCATGGAAAATGTAATTTTCAACATTTAAAAAATCAAATTTTGTAAGCAATTATTAGATGGTTAAACTTATTTTAAATATAATAGGTATTAGCAAAATAACTAGAATTGAAAAATAATGAATATTTTCATACTAAATTATGATGAATATTTCTAATGAAATAAAAAATGCTATTAAGTAATTATTGATAAAAAGTAGAATAATCTCAATTTTTTTATCAAAGTAAGGTTTTATTACAATTAAACGTCCTAATTCTGAAGCAAGTATTAACAAGTAAATAGTGATACTTTCACTTTTTTTTTAGATTATTAATATAGTTTGGCATGCTATTTCAAAGAATTAAAAAAATTTTTGAGATCCTGAATATTTTTATTTCAATGCATCTTTAGAAGAAGATAAATAATCATAATTGTTGTCACTTATTAATAAACCTATTTTAATTAAAAATAATTAAATTTTTTTTTACATATAATCATTTTTTATGTTACCAATAACTGTTGTTAAGCTTAAGTTAATATAAGATATAAATGATTCTACTAAAATTCCTGAAAATAATAGTGACGGAATCATAATTATGTGCAAATAAATAGCAAAAATGAACTAAACTATCTTTTCACATATATTTTAATTGTCCTTTAATATATTTTCTCTTTCCTTTATAAATGCTAGAAGTTTTAAACTCTATCCTTTTTGTTAGGTTTTAAATGATAAATAGATGCATTTGAATACTAAGAATAAAATGAGGCATGAATTTAAAATACAGAACACAGTTAAGGATATCCAGCAATAATATTTATTTTAGTCTAACTTTTAGAACAAATTGTATTCTTAAATATATGCAAAATAACTCTCCAAAAGTACTAGTTAATCAACAGCATTGTTGTTGAGTACTATTATAAGCTACAAGAATGTTTTTAATATAATTAATACAAGGCTTAGGTTAAATCCTCTTTCATAGCCTTTTATTATTTATATAATATCATTTAAGTAAAACTTTGTTAAAGATGATTAAGTTGAATGTTAATTTAAGTTGAATTATTCTACTTTTTTTTCCATTACCCTATTTTAATTTTAATAGAAATTAGTTAGTCTTTTATTTACCTAAGCTTACTATTTATGGAATTTGATAACCAATAGTTATTTAAAAATTTATTACACAACAAATTTTTACAATCTAGATTCTACTGTTTTTACTTATCTAAAATCTAGTTTTGGTGATAATAGATAGATAGATTATTTAAAAATAAAAAAATTTACTATATAATTTTAAGATAAAAAAATAACATTTATTTTTACATCTCTTTTGAAATAATTTATTGAAATTAATCGTTTTAAAGATATTAGTTTAAAATGAAATAAATCGATTAATTTTTTTGATTCAAAACAACCTTTTACATATTTTTTCATATTTACATAAATTTTTTATAGCATGAAAATACATAAAATATAATTTAAGAGGAAGGAAAAATAATTAAAAATTTTTTTTACTCTTATTTCAATGAAAATGTTTTAAATTCTTAAAAATTATATTTATAATTTAATTTTTAAGAATATCTGATCCCCCTTTAAAATATTTAAATTCATATTTGGGTTTTTTCTTTTCAGCTTAGATTTTTATGTAGATAGTTTTAGATATAAGGATTCTGAATTAGATAACTAATATTTAAAATTGAAAGATATTATTTTGTTTTAAAAAGATATGTGTCCATATCCGAATAGAAATTTAACCATCCAAAGTAAAAAATAATTGCCATCATTACAAATTAGTAAATCAATAAACCTAATAGGTAATTTTCTAGCTTAGTTTAGTGTTAATTACTTTCAGATTTTAGATAGACAGCTAATGTTTCTAAAATTTCAACCAAATATACTTGCAAAGTAACAAATTCTTAAAGATTATTTTCTTAGCTAAACAGAGCAAACTTTTCTAAAAATATGTTTAAATCTGTAATCACCATAATTTCTTCTAAATTAGACAAAATTTTGAAAAAGTTATTGATCGCAATAGATAATCCCTTATTCATCACTCCATTCAAAATAGTTTTACATTCATTTAAACTTAATGTATTATTACTAGGCATATATTAAGGATACTAAAAAATGTTTTCACAAGGGTCACTTTCAAATGATGCCATAAAATAGTTATCAAAAGTATCTTGATTGTACCTATTTATTAAATAAATTATCAAATAAAATTTAAGAAAATAAAAATAGATTTGAATTACACTACAGAATTTCTTGATTATTACAGTATCTGCTATAGATTTGTTTATAAAGTTAAAGACTGTTCAACATAGCTAACAAGCTTATCTTCATATTTCTAGTAAGAGAATTATGTTATTTATGATTAAGTCTTTAAAACTATAGTGAAAAAAGCTAAGCTCGTATAGTCTAACAAAAAAGCTTGAATACTATAAAGGTTTTCTAAAAAATAAAATATAATTAAAAAATGGAATAAATAGATAAAAATGTTACCCAAAAGAGGTAATTAGTCTTTATTTTAATCTATATAGCTTGTTGAAAGTACTTAATTTAAAATAGGATAAGGTAGTGTAAGCAAAAATACTAATAAAAGCATAAGCAAAACAATTTTATTAACTTTATTAATACTAGAAGTTGTACTTAAATTTTATCTTTTTTAAGTCTCTTTATTATTATTTTAGAGAAGAATAGCTTTTATGTTACTATTCTTTGAGTAAATATTTGACATTTGAATAATAGATTCTTCTATGAATGATGAATTAAATGTTCCAAATAGTTATATTATCTATTCTCTTTTTATTTAAATAAAATAATAGAGAGGAATGATGATAAAAATGCAGAATGCTGTTACTATTATTATAATAACTAAAAGATTGTTAACATCTTACTCAATACTGCTAAGTTAATTTATTGAAAATTATTAGCATTCAGAGCTTACTGACTTAAGAGCTTTCACTATTTCTTCTTGGTTGGTAACAGCTATAAATTAGGTTATACCAACACCAGCTGCTCTAGTATATTTAAATAGATAAGAAAGCAGGAAGATAGCACCCTCAAATAAACTTACTTCTTTCTCAACAGTGAAGTACTATTATAAACTTGTTTGGTTTTCTAAAGGAGTTGATCTGTCTATAACAGATCCTATTTTAAAAAAATATGAAGTTGATAGCATTCCCTTTAAGATTTATAGTTCTATGCTTGCACTAGATAAATTTTTTAAGAGATTAGAAACTTCAGAAGCTGAAGAATACATTTCTGATTTTGCTGTTTACTGCATTTAATTAGAAGTATCTGGTGGTACTTAAATGAGCTCAGCTTAAAGAACTGTATTTAGGTTGTAGTTTTTCATAATTGAATATAGAGAAATTTCGTACTAGGTTGACCAGTTCACATAATTTAAGTCATCAGCAAAAATGTTAAATTAATTTTTCATGCTAACATATTATTCTATAATCACTGAAATTATTATTAAAAAGCTACATATTCCTATTAGGTTGACTATTTTCATCACTCCTAAAGTATTTCTTTCAAGTATAATTCTTTTTGTTGACTTCTTGGTGCTGCTAGCAGTTGATTCTCGAGAGTGGTTTGATGATTAGTCTAATGCATCTTTTAAATGTCTAATTTAATTTTTTTGAGAAGTTATGATTTATTTATGATTTTTTGAGAGAGAGTGTACACTTATTGAGATTTATTTACTTGGTTGTAAGTTAATATTTCCCTTTTAAAGTACATCGTTCATCATTTGAGTGTTAGTAGATTATTACTAATAATCATTTTGTTTGTTTGTTATTGATAAATTCTATTGTGATTATTCTCCTTTAGGTGCTTATACGAGTTAGCCTGTGCTCTTAAAATAATTGAATTACTAAGAAGAAGTTATTTCATGAGGAGAGATTAATTCAAATTTGTGAGGAGAAAACATTCCAAAATCATTATTATTTTGTGTGGTAATCTAGGAGAAAGGATTTTATAAATCTTAACTATTAAATTGTAAATTAGTTAAATCAGGTTTGTCCTATTATTACTATTATTGTTGCATTAAACTTGAATTTTTTAAATCTAAATCTGGTAGTTAGTTATTAATGTCAACATCATTTAGCTTTTGTTACTAGTAAAAGCTGTATTCTTGGATCTCTTGATTATAAGTTTGATGCTTTATTCCTGCAAATTAAAAACTATTTGAAATTTCAGATTAATTGTGTTTAAATGCCTGGTAAGAAGATTATTCTAAGTTTTTAAATTACCTATCTTATAATTTAAGAATATTATTATTATTATCCTTTATTAGTATTTCTGAATTTTAGTCTTTTTAAAGCTCATTATTTGTGCTTTTAATTTATGTTAGATGCTTCAAAGTAGGTTCTCTTTTTTAAGAGAATAGGCTTTCTTTTCTTCCAAAAAGAGTAGATTTTTAATATTTATCCATATCTTCATGACTAGTAGCATTTTAACTAGCATTTTGAC
The DNA here is from genome assembly GCA_000231825.2 of Tetrahymena elliotti 4EA. Classification (NCBI taxonomy): domain Eukaryota; phylum Ciliophora; class Oligohymenophorea; order Hymenostomatida; family Tetrahymenidae; genus Tetrahymena; species Tetrahymena elliotti. Next base: position 3,102,618 of record JH720293.1, read on the forward strand.
CAGTTGCATCAATGTTCTTTTAAGGAAATTCAAATTTTTAGGGCAATGCTTGATTGTAAATATCGCCTTTTCTTCTTGACATTAGTAAATCAATATCATTTTCATCCTCTGCATCTTCAGTGTACAAAGCATCCTGGTTATTTGAATTACGGTGTGATTCTTTGATTCCTTTTGTTTCTAACTCTGATATAATGCATTAAATATCCGAGTTACGAAAAGAATGCAAGTTAGTCATAAATCCATCTAAATCGTCATTATATATTTACAAGATAAATCTTGAATTGTGGAGTGGATTTATAGATTTAATCTAAGTGAGTTCTAGATACTTAATTTAATCTAGCCCATGAGAAGGACATGTATATAAATTTAAGTTCATTAAGTAGAATTTAAAATCACTAAGTGACTGGACTTTTCTTGATTTTTATTGCATAAATAAATTATCTTAAATATTAACTACTAATAAGAACTCCACATTTCTATATCTTCTATCATCATCTTCTTAAAAATCATGCTCCATTGCCCTTGATGAATTTCTCTTGCTTTAAATGCTTTTTCCAATATTATCTAGTTGCTTTTTACTTAATCCACCTTAATTACCTTTTGCTTCTTAATTTTATTTTGAAATTGTTAACTAATCTTTTAAGCTTTTTTTTTTCTGATCTTGAGTTTTATTGGGTCTATTTTCATCTGAGTTCAGTGTTCTTATTGATTAATTTGAAAATAATTACTTTGTCCTAATAGAATTGAGTGTCACTTAAGAAGTTTTTGAAAAAACTGATGAGCCAGCTGCTGTCTTAAAATGCTAAATAAATGGAAAGAAGGAGGTTAGAAATACTTTGTTAAAGCTATGTAAGGTTGAGAAAACAAATTAATTAATTTCAGGAGTCATAGATATAAGTTGACTATTAGATGAATCAAATAAGATATAAGAAGTTTATGTTTTATACTTTTAAATAAAGGCAGTAATCCCAAACTCTTTTTCAACTTATAGAAGATTTACTTTTAAATCTAAGCTAACAGGAATTATATGGTTGGATGATGTTAGAGCAAATAAAAGCATGTTTTAAATTAGGCTTTGGGTTTCACCAATAGCAAAAAAGTTTGATATATACTCGTTATGAACTTATGCATAAGGAGCAGGCATAAGAATTTCAATAGAATTATTAATTATACGCTGTTTTTAATATCCGAAAAGCTTCTCTATATTATTGGATACCTTAATTATTTTTATATTTTTTTCATTTTTAAGAGATGCAAATACCACACATGCTTCACTTGAATTCAATTAAAAATGTATTTTACGTTGTCCTTATTTATATCTATTATATCTCTCTAATTTTATGTCTGTTTCACTAAAAGCAAGAGTTTCTAAATAGTTTAAGTAAATATCATATAAACTCTAATTAAACTCATTCACTCTTATCATTAAACTAATAGATTTGATAAGTAAATTTTTTAATTAAAGCAAATAATTTAACTAAGCTTATAGCTATTCTAGATCAATAAACTTTTATTTCATAGATATGAATAATTCTATTTTTTTTAAAACTGCCTCTTCTAGTAAGTTTTATGTTTAGAGGATGAGGTCATCATATATAAGAGCTTCATAATATGACTAATCAAATAAGTTTTCCTACTCTTTTAGTGCACTTATAATTTGCTTTTACTTTTATACCTCTTTGGTAACAGTAAATAAAATTTATTAGTACTTTAGGCCTATTGTTTTAGAAATCTAAGCTATAGTAAGCTCAAAAAATTAATAATTTTAAAGGACTTCCACTATATAAATTAAATAGTAAATATCTATCATTGTAAATTATTTATTATTTCTCTCTTTTAAGAACAAGCTGTTAAAAAAATTTCTTAAAGCTCTTTTCATTTCTTTGTTTTCCCCAAAAACCTACTCTTTTCCAATATACTATATACCTTTATGTTCAGAAGTATCTAGCTAATATCCTCCTAGAAGATTTTAATCTTTTTCATGAACTAATTCTTCAATATCATGAGTATCACCTTACTAATCTTTTTATTATTAGGCCATTTCTTTTCTCAATAAATTCCATCTTAATTCATTACCTTACATAAGGTATGTTATATTTTAAATTTCTGCATGATTCTGATAATATTCATCTCTGACAACTTTAAAAACTGTTTTTCTTGCTATGGAATTAAGTACTTCTGGATTAATATTTTAATCTTATTTTAAGCCTCTTTCAAATTAATAAACAAAATATTAATAAGTTAACTTTTTTATTTGTTTGCTAACACAATAGGCAAATGGGAGAAACAAAAGCATGAATATACTTAATAAATTATTAGACTTTGTTGCCACTTAAATAAGTATGTAAGAAGCTGTTGTACATAAAATAAAATAAACCTAAAAGAAAGTAGCAATTAGCTGAATATTTTCATCAAAGTAAGGCTAAAGTAATACTAACCTGAGTATCTCAATAAATTCTATTAAAATTATGAACAGAAGACTTTATTCATTATCCAATTAAATTATTAATATATAAGCTGATCCCTCTATAATTTATTGTATAAAAAGCGAATCAGAATACTTTTATCTAAGTGAATCTTTTGATTTAATCATATAGTCATAATCATTGTTAGAAATTGTAATTGCTAAATATTTAAAAAATTTAAAAAAAAGAGATTATTATTAACAAAATCAGAAAGAAAAATTAATTAATTTTTACCTAATAAAAATGTAAGTATGATATTTATTATTGAAAAAATGCCCATATTTTTACTAGCAACCATGAAAGAAGGAATAGCTAATACATGACAATAAATTTAGTAAATAAAAGAAAATATTAAATCAAATTATTATCCTGCATCAAAAGTTTTGTTTTTTCCCATAGATTCAACAAAATCGAGTAGTCTTATTTTATTACTATCATTTTTTACTTATTATATCTTTAAAACATATTTAATTATCAGAAAAATGATCAAAGCTGAATTTAGTCCAATAAAAAAGTAGGTTAGAGAAGAGCATGCTTGTTCGTTATCATCCAAATATGTATTTACATTTTAATGCTGAACAATGTCAAAATAATTTTCAATTTATATCATTTTAGTTGCTAAAGTGGAGTTTAATACTATTATCAGCTGTTCTATTAGCTTAACTAAAAGTAAAATTACTCCAAGATAAATATTTCTTTTAAACTACTTGAAAATAGTTATTATGTCTTCTACATAAAATCTATAAAGCGATTCAGTGAAAGAGATTGATATTTTTTAGATATTTTACCTCTGCGAGAGCCTTTATTTGTTAAAATATGATTGATTTCTTTGATTCATTATTGATTAATTGTTCTTTCTCTTTCTTTTTGTTATTATTTAATTTAATTAAATGCACTTTTATAATCATAATGATGAAAAATAGTAAATTAAACGATACCCTTCTTCATAAAAATTTTAAATGTAGGATTGTCTCTTTGGTTTTAAAAAATCAAACTAAAATAAATAAATATCACTAACTTTTTAGATTAATTTAAAAAGTTCAATATTGAAAAGAATTGACCATTTAATACACTATATTATTTATTTAATAAGTACAGTTCTACTCATAGTGTCCTAATTTACTTTTTATTTCAAAAAGACGCTCATTTTTTTTATGACTAACTTTTTAACAATCAGGAAAACTATGTAAAATTCATTTTTTTATAAAAATTAAATTATTATTGATATTTTTGAATACGTTATTAGCAGCATCAATTAAATTTAAATTTTACAAAATATAGAACGATAAAGCAAACAACCAAAATATTTAATATAGAAGTGGTCTATTATTACTGAATTAATTAAATTCTCAAATTATTTTTAAAATTTTCAAAAATACAAATTTAATTAAATCTACTCAAGAGTTTTTCATTTTTACAATCCTTTGATTACTACCTAATTTTTGCCAAAATTTTCTTTAGGATAAGACGTATTTTAATCATTCGCTTTTAACAGATTAGAAAGGATTTTATTCATCTTAATATAATTGATTCTCGTTAGTTATGAAGATTTCATTTGAATTTTTTCCCCTATTATTTTCCATGTTTACTAATTAAAGATTATTAAATTATCTTTAATCTTCGCTCTATTTTGGGTCTTTATTGTTTAGATCTAAAATTTTGTTTGGGGCCTAGTTTTCTGAAGAGCTGTTATTTTTCAATGTGATTGAGGATGTGTATTTCTTTTGGAGTATTGCGGTTTTTTCACTTCTGTTAGTCAAATTACTGGCAACTTTTGAAGAAACAAACTTAATAATCAAATAGAAGCTGAATATTGAATATAAAATTAGGGCTAATATAATTAGTGAAAGAATAAAGATATATAAAATAGGTTTGGTCTCACTCTGTTAATCTTCATTACTCGATATCAATATTAAAAAGATATTAACTATTAGATAAGTAAATTAATTTAATAGAGCAAATCTTTTAAATATTGCACCCCGATATGGTCTTACTATGATAATGTAAATTGAAAAGATAGCTTCTGTGATTAGTTGAATAAATAAAAGAGTGATTGGTGATTTGAAATCATTTATTAGGATAATGCTTAAGAATTATTTTTTCAAAAACAATAGAGCAAGAAAAATGCGCTACCAGAAATTTCTTCTATTAAAAATTCTAAAAATAAGTTTATGCTCTTTTTTTCTAACAGAGTTTTTAATTCCTAGCTAGATAATAATGATAACTATCCAAATAAATTAGTACATAAAAAAGATAATTGATAGCATTAAAGCAAAAATTTGATCAGAATCTAAATCAAATTTTTTCATTTAGAGCTAGATTGTAACACACATTTCACTAGAAGTCAGAATTAGCATAAAAGCAGGAAGAGAAAATCTGAAGATCCTTAGCATAAATTTGACATTCTTGTATTTGTTTAGTGTTTTATTTTGCACTAAATAATTAGCTACTAGCATAAGGTTGAAGCATGCAGCATTCAATACAATTAAAATATAGGAATTAGATAAAAAGTTATTAGTTCTATAAAAACTTGTTATTTTTTCAAGATCTTCTAGTCTAACTTCTAGTTATCTTAAAGAAGATTTTTATTCTTTAGGTTTTACATTAGATCCAACTCCAGATAATATATTATAATTAAAATGCTAAAGGACATACACAGTCTCATCAAAATCATAAGCTTTCTTAATATTAATCTATTTATTTATTTTATCAAAATAAACATAATAAAATTTATCATACAAATCAAAAAATTAAATAGAAAATTTTAATTTACATATTAAATCTATCCTAATGTTTATGCAAACTCGCTTAATAAATAAAACATTGCTGGATTTAAGCTCAATAAGCTCTGAACTATTACTCCTACTGCTCCTAAATAAGAGAATCCTATAGTAAGATCTCTTTGAATTTGATCTAAATGTCCCTCTGTAATAATAGATAATTAAATTATACAATTCTTTAAATTAGAAAATAACTGTTTACCCATGCATTTAATTTTGAGAGTATCATAAGTACCATAAGGGCACATACACTCCCCATACTTTACATTATGATAAAAAGCTAAAATTCTATTTTCAGGACAGGAGATGCACTAATTATAATCTGTTCCCAGACACTCTTTACAAGTATAATGGCAATTCTAGATTAACTCTTTATCTAAGCAGTCTGATTTGTTTGGCCCATTACATTTTAAGCATTTTTCAAAACAATTCAAACATTGTTACTAATATAAATATTGTCCTTCAGGGCAAGTATTGTATTAAAAGCATTAATACTAATCGCAACTTGAGCATTTATCTGGACAAGAAAGACACTAATTATAATCTTTTGAATAATAAAATCCATCTATACAAATTTTACAGCTTTGGTCGTTTTAACACTATTAGCATTGCTATCCAAATTAAGGACACTTTCAATTTAAAAAAAAAAAATTTTTTTTAATTAAAATAAAGAAAATTAAAATTTACCTTTTTAGAGGAACAAGTACCATCTTCTATTTATTGATATTCTTACAAACATTTATCACAGTAAGGTATATATTTACTATAATTACATTCTAAGCAGAAATTTATAGAGCAAAATTTAATTTAGCATTATTGATTAATATCTAAGTAAAAACCTTCTTCACATTCTCCACATTAGGTAGAGCTAGAGCATCTAGAACAATGCTATAAATTACAAATCACTGGACAGAATCCATTGCTTAGTACTTGCTAGCCTGATTGGCATTCTAAACATTAGTTAGTTATTGGGTCACATCTCAAGCAGTATAAATCTTTAACAGTACATATTTTTTAACATTATTGATTTACATAAACTGTACCAATTTAACACTGTTAACAAGAAATCATATTACTGCAGATATTGCACCCTTCCATACAGTTAGAACAGCTTCCATTAAAACTATCATAATACATACCTTATTGGCATTAAATGCATTCATTTTAATTCTCACATTTTAAACATTTTGGTATACATTACTGGCATTTCTGTTTTGTTAAATCGTAGTAATATCCTGTCATAGAACATTATGGAAGACAAAGACTAATACTAGAATAATAATCATAATCTTCCTTGCAGATAATACATGAAGTAGGTAGTTAATCACTGCAAAAATTACAGGTTGTATCACATTGCTTACATTAGAAAAGGTTAGCCTATTAGTTAGCTGATTTATAGTATCCACTAGGACACTAATGAATACATTAATTTTAATATAAAACATCTGTTTGATCATAGCAGTAAGTACATAAGTTGTAATTATTGCAAGATGAACATGAATTTTAGCACATTAAAAATTATTACAAATATTAGCTATAATATGCTTTAGGAGGAGCTAAAGGAAGCTCACATGAGTAGTTAATCAAGTAATAATTACTGCTACAAGCTAAACAAATATCTTTATCTCTGCACTAAATACAATTATTTGAGCAATTTAAGCAACTATTTGTTTAAAAATCATAATATTAATAACTCTGACAAGAATTATTTTAAGAAATACATTTATCATTTGAATCATTCAAATAAAATCCTGTTTAGCATTTTTAGCATGAGCTTGCATTTATACATACTTCACACCCATATTAACAAGGTAAACACTTGTAAGAAGGCTAAATATTCAGAAAACCTTATAAAGTATCTACTCTTTCTGCATAAAAATTAGGAGAACAGCTGTTAGGTTAGCATTTATCTTTTTACAGATAGTAATAGGCATCACATTATAAGCACACAGTTTCAGATAAAGCTACTATACAATTACTTAGCTAACTTTTATTGCATTATTTTTTTTATACATCCAAATAATAGTTAAGTGGACAACTGCTACAATCATTTTAACTTGGACCTATACAATCATTACAAGTGTTATGACATGGTAAGCAAAAGTTGTTATTTTTTCCGTTTGTTAAGCTGTCTTTATTTAACCCAAAATCTGTATTTCCAGGTAAATTATTACTTGAGAGATATTTATAAAAACCATAAGGGCATGTTTAAAGGCACTTATTGTTCCAAAAATAATAATTTTATTAACAACTCAAGCAATTTGATGTATTACCTTAGCATTGTGTACAGCCTTGGTCACAACTTTCACACTTCAAATTTTTATACATGAAAATCTATCCCTGCTTACAAATTTAATGTTAACATTTACCATTTATAAGTAAATATCCTATATCACATCTATAACAAACTTCAATAGCTGTGCAGCTTAGACAATTAGGAGGGCATTGTATACATATTTTATTATTTAATGCATAGTAATTTGAATCGCACTTAGGATGTTAGCATGTATTTGGTTGTATTAGATTATAATATTTTTTACATCCATTGCATTATGTAATTTAATACCCGAAACAAGTGGTACAAGCTTAGTGGCACTTTGAACATATCCACTTATTAAAAACTTCACCATTGGATTATATTTCTTAAATTTATTCCGAAAAAAAACCGTCAGAGCACTTAGAAAAGCATTAATTATTTTAATTTAAATAATAGTTTTCTGCACAATTTAAGCATGAATCTATATTTTTACAATATTTGCAACCTTCTGAGCAAGATTTACATGATTGAGTTGTTTACTCAATAAATTAGCCAATCTAGCAGTCTTACACACATTCTTGCTTATCAATGCTTATGTATAATCCAATTTAACATTTCAAGCAAACACTTTAATCAATCTTAGAGCATTCTAAGCATCCAAATTCTGTATTTTCCATGCATTTTATGACTTAAAATAAAATAAGTTAATTATTTAATTTATTAAAGCATTTAAGATAAAATTAAGATTAAAAATGAGAATTATGCTGATAAAAATAATTTTTTTAATTTTGATAAATTTATATTTTTGAGCTAATATCTTTTTTAAAATTATTTTAATCAATTCTCATTTAAAAATAAAATTTTTGTTTAATAATATAATTTCTCATTATTAAATATTTTTTATTAAAAATATTACTTTAAAAAATTATTTAATTTTGAAGTGCTTAATTTTTCTAAAATTTATTACTTTAATTTTTTTAATTTTAAAAATTTAAGGTATTTGTTTTACTAGAAATATTAATAAAGATAAGTTTTACTTTAACAGTAATCTCCTGAGTATCCAGGATAGCACTCACATCTTCCATTTATACATAAACCATTTTTAGAACAATAATTTGGACACTTTTATTTATTTTGTAAACAAAACTATTAAAAATTGCTTGGGCAAATAATATATCCTTAATTATAAACTGAGGAGACTTTTTATCCCTCTTATGAACAAATGAGTGTTTCATTGTTAAATTAGACTTATATCTAATACATCTAAGTATCATTTAAAATGCATTTATTTTATAGACATCTGGCTAGATCAGGAGTCTCAACATTTGAATTAACTTGGGTTAGAGTACTTTCAAAGCATCTACTATCATTACCATAATAATTTATTTTTTTTAGGTAGTTACTGAAGACGTTAAAGCAAAAATAATTCTTATCAGTCACTTAATAAATTTTACATGGTATTTATGGATCAAACTAATTGCATGTTGCAATACCAATATGATTACTGTCACATTTTTTAATCTCCTACTAGCAAAAATTTTGTTCATAACTTTGGTTTTAACACAAAGATTTGTAAAAATCACAACCTTTTTGATTAGCTAAAGATAAATCTCTTTCATCTTATTGATAAGGGTCAGTAACATTCTCATAAAATCCAGTATCCTTTAAAAGTGCTAAATCAATGGAACTAACATATATTCTTCCATTAGAAACAGCATTAGCTCCAAGTGATTAAGGATTAACAAAAGGCTTTGAAAAATAGAAGCTTTTTCCAATCTATTTTACAAGAAAAATAATTAAAAAAAGCTGAAAATTAAAATTAAAATCTACATTAATTTCAGTGACGATTCCTTCTATGTCGTCACAATTAAAAAGTTAGCGAGATATTTGTTGTATTTAATTTGTTATTAAAATATTATATGGTAATTCATATTAAACTATTTTGATTATTTTATCAAGTGCTACATTAGTTCCTTTTTCATTAACAAATCTTGCTACTAAATCTTTATTTAATGCTAAAAGGTGATATATTTAGGAAAATAAATCCTAAGCAATCAAAGACAATAAAAAAGGCTCATCTTTGATGTCATAATTTGAGAAATTTAGATTGATTATTCCTACAGTTGCTCTTTTATTACCATCATATTAACATATTATTACTTTATCTAATTATTAGAATTATTGAGGGTTATATTTAGTAAAATAAATATGTAGATCACTTTAAGGGATTCCATTCTTAATTTCATTAATGCTATAAGTAATGCTACCACATTTTTAATCTATTAATACTAAAATATCTGATTCAGAGTTGCTTTGAATAGACAGAATTTTTTTAATTTCAATAGCGACTAATCTGAATGCTCTTTTGATTAATTTTATTTAGAAATATGGAGTAGCATCTCTTATACTATCAAAATTTGCAGTTACTCTCATTTAATGCACTTTTTAAAGATTTCTAATCTTCTAAAAATGTTGAGTTTATCTTTTATTTTGATCCTCACTGCTACTATTAAATTGTTCATCAATCAATTTTATGTTTTTAAATATTTCCTTTACATCTATTTTTAAAGATTAAAAATGAGCCTCATCTAGACTAGAAAGCTAAGAAGATTCATCTATATTTTATGTTATATTCACACAAATACAGTCTTCAATAAAAAAAACCAATGAAAAAATATTTATAAATATCAAAGTATAAAATTTCATTTATCTTATTGGAAATTCTAATATTTATTTGAAGTATTTAATTTTAAATAATCAAATTGTTAAAAAGTGAAATTTCTGATATCTATTTTTATTTGTTATATCATGAATATTTCTGATTGATTACTTAACACTTATTTAAATCTGAATTTCTTTCATTTCTTAAATAAAAAAAAATATTTTATCAATTTAAATCTAATAATTTTAAATTTTTTTAAGCACATTATTTATGATTATTAAATATTTTCCCATATTAGATATCTGTCTTAATTCTTTATAAAACTAATTTCCTTTCAAAATAAATATTATAAGATAGAAAAATTTGAATATGAAATTTATTCGTTTTAGAAAGAAATAATGAGGATTTACTCACATTAGTAGTTAGTTAATTATAAAGTCTTTTTTAAGAAAAAATTATCATGTTATTTCATAAATAATAGGAAATTTTTGAATGAAAAATTTTTGTTTTGAAAGAAATAATGAGGCTTGATCTCAATTTTTAGATTTTTAATGATTATAAAATTTTTTTAATAATAAATACTTTTATTTTTTATCAATAGTAGAAAATGTTATTCAAAAAGAATATGAATAAAAAAATATTATTAAGTCAAATAAGAATATCGATTACCATTTTCAAAAAAATATAAACCTTTATACATAATAAAGAAGAAGATTTTCATTACAATTAAATATAAATTTTCCAAAAAATCAATATTATTTGATGAAATACATTAAATAACTATTTTCAAGAATATATTTTATTTGTATGATAGAAAACATTTGAACAATAGTGTTTACTCTATTATTGATAAAATTAAAAAATGGTATCACAACAATAGGCAGCAGTAGTATCAGAAGACATGTTTCAAATATGAATAAAAAGATTTAGGTGTAATCAATGGTTTTCTTGAAAAGATAGTTTTAGTAGTTTATCAAGTTTAATAGTTAGTTGATACATTCTTCAAAAATCATAAAATATGCAATATCTTCTAAGATAGAGTTTTCTAAGAAATAATCATCAATCTTTTTAAAAGTTGATTCATTGATAGGATTTTGACTAATTTCATAAATGGTTTAAATTTTCAACATGAAAACAGAATATGCAGCTACAAGACCTTAATTATAGGCACCTGAATAAATTTAGGAGCACTATTCATAGGTCATAGTAAAATTTTAACTGATTTTCAAAACCTTACAAGCATCTTAAGATAATATTTACTTGACTGTATCCATAGTATTGCTATCTGAGAAAATATTTCCACTTTATACTTAAGATAGATCATTATAAAATGTGCTCCCAAATTAGCTAGCTTGTGCTACATAAGTTTAAAGGAAACCTTAAATTTATTCCATAGGAATGAGAGTAGCATAAGGATTGGCTACCTTAGATGAAAATAATTAAAGAGAATAGTAAACCTGATAGAGCTATTATTTTAACTAATATAGATCTCTAACAAATGCAGTAATTATTGTTTGTTGATCAATTTAGAGGTTAGTTAAAATGAAGTTAACAATTGGTTGCACTGAAATTGCAGCCAATAATAAAAAAGCATAAAAAGTTATTTTTAGATTGAATTTAGAGAGTGATGTGGTAGAAATATGTTTCTTCTTTTTTTTTATATTTTATTTACTTTGGTTGCTGATTACTTAATTTTCTTTTTGGGCCTTGATGTTGTAATTGTTGAAGCTTTTCTGTTTCTTTATTAGTATTAATAAATTTTTATTTAGTTTTTCTGACATTTCTGCTATACTTTAAGGTTCAATTGTTGCAAAATACCTCAGTACTTTTTCCTATCGGCTTTGGAAAAGGTAATAAAAGGGGATTACAAAAATGGCCATTACTGCTGTTATCGTAGATACTAATATTAGAGTAAGGGATGCAGAGTTCATGATATTATCATTTAATTGCTTCTCTAAGTCGATTTGTTTTTTACTTACTAATGCTAAAGATTATGTAATTCCTCCTGCATTTGCCATTAGTTCTAGTTCCTTGATGAGTCCATATTAATTTTCCATGAATAATGTTGGGACAAAATTCATTAAAATAATCATTGAACTAAAAATAGATGTTTGGATGGTTATATTGTGAAAAGTTGGCGTTAAATATATAAAATCTATATTATTTTCAACCAGTTCTTTCTTTACAAAGACTTAATTGATATCTTAATTTATTAAATTAATTATGTTAGCCTTTTGAATTTCATATACTTATTAAATAGATTTCTTTAACTCCCACTTCATAGCTTAGGCTGGAGGATACTTAGAAAATGTATATTTTTCAAGTGAAATTATAGAATAAATTTAAAAGCCGTTCAAACCTTAGAGAAGATTTGTTGAATAAATATCCTACCATGAAGAGAAATCAAAAGAAATCTATTAATGAGCAATTTTTTGGTTAAGGTCAGTATGTGTAATTACAACTGTAATAAATATGAGCAAAAAAGAAATTATCAAATATAATGTTATCATTTAAACTGTTTTTATGGATTTTTTTTAAAGAAGCTTTTTAATTACATTTTTCTTAAGTTAGCTCAAAGCTGAATTTTAACTCTTATTACTATTATTTACAGATCCTTATTAGACCATATCTTTTATTTTTGCTTATTCGCCATCACTTTTCTCAAAATCCTGCTCACTTTCTTAATCGGTTTAACTGGCCTAACTATTCTATTTTAAATTTATATCTGGTAAAACTGTTTCAATAGGAAAAACTTAATCCTTTTAATTTTTTGTATTACTTCCTGGTTTAAAGAGTAGGTCTTACATACTTACTCTTTAACTGTATCTGCTTTGAGCTGGGCTTAAAAGTATTTCTAAAGTTTATTCTATTTTCTCTATTTTTCTTATAGAGGTTTATTTTTACTCATTCAAAGCTGGCTAATCTAAAAGAGCAACATTGTTTGGACTAATACAGAGAGCATTCTTATATGTTGGAGATGCTTAAGTTTGATCTGATTCCATACTCTTTCTAAACCTATCAGTTGCTTATTAAATTGTCATAAAACTGTCTTCTTATGGGTATTATTTTTAATCTAATTAACAAATTTATAATTGGCTAAATGGCGAATTCTTTTAATTTAAATTTAAAGATTTCTCTGCTAGATAATTTGTAGAATGCTATGTTTCATTTAGTTACAAAATTTTAGGTCTAATTTTGATGACATCTTCTTTTAGATTTTTACTAAATTCTTCTAAATTATCTTCACTTATTAGCCCGAAATCTACCCACTAAGGGTAAAGCATAACTTCTATAGCATTCTCAATAATATTTTTGTCTAATAGTTTGCTAATAGATTTAAATTTGATCTTTAAGAGTTTGTAAAAGGGTTCTTTTGAATAAAACTTAACATTGATATCTAATAGATACACATCATTAAAATCATAGTTAAAGTACCCTTTCTTGACATTAGCTTCAATCTTGCTACATTTGTCAGTAAATCTCTTTTCGTACTGTTCTCTTTGGTTTTAGAAGTTAGGAATAAAAGCTAAAGTTTGTATTGATATTTTTTATTTATTTTATTTAGCTAAGAAGCTCTAAATATTAGTAAGAGTTGGAATAAGTTGATGAATCTATGCATTCTCTACGTCCCTTAAATTACCAAAATACAACTAAAAAAATTCTACCCACATTTGTTTTGATACTATGTCTATTTTATGCCCTTTTTATTGAGAAACATCTACTAATACAAATTTTTGTATTGAATTTAATATTTTCACAGATCCTATCAAGTTAATTGAATCTTTAGACTAAAATTGTTGGATTTGAAATATTATTTAAAATTTAATCCCAAACCTATTTTTAGATCTTAATATTTGTGGTGCATTAATCATTTAGTATTTAGTAAGGTTGCCTCTTTCAATAGAATCTCTTATAATTTAATTATGATGTATTGCTATTGATTGAGGAATTTGAATATTCACATTCTATCCAATCATATCTGATTATTCAAACCCTGTGAGTTTTTTCACATTTCTTGAAACCTTTTTAACTAAACCAAGCTCATTATTGACTAATGAAACAATAATTAAGTACGATGACTTAAAAGCTTATTCCATATTTACTTACTTTCTATTTAAATATTTAGCATCTGATAAAGAGTCGAATTTACATTATGAAAGAAATCTTTTGTCATCTGGATCAATCTAAATGGAGTTTTAGTAAATATTTGATAGAAATATAAATTCTTTATTTTAGTCATTGGTAGCTTTTAATTTTAATAACAATTATGTAATATCATTTCTCATTTTAAGATACTGAGTTCCTTCTTTTATTATTACTTCCAAATCGAAATTATCTTTTGAAATGTTTTATAAAAACTTTTACTTTTATTCAATTACACTTTTCAATGAGCAAAGACAATTTTCTATTTCTTCTTCATATTCAAATGCCTTTTCTATTTAATTTTTGTCAATTTTTCCTAAGCATTTTTATTGAAGTTAATTCTAAATATAGCTGATTTATGATTATTCTTCTAGGCTCAGAATTTTACCTCTAGATTTTATATATTGATGAATTTTTATAGCAAGCTTTGCAAAATTTTATTCAATTTAGAGAAGATAAAAAAGTTCTGTTATTTACATTTTTTATTATTATTTTTCTGCATCCTGCTCTTATGATAATTTTTACCAATCTTCTAATATTTATTTTAAGTATCTTAGCTAATCTTTAAGTGAAGAAAAAGCATTCTAATCCTCATTACTGAGAAATTAACCTAAATTAACACTTTTATAATTGTTTAAATTGATTTTATTTTATTCAAGCTCATTTTTATCTGAAATAATTTTATGATCTTTCATTGAAGTCAAAAAGGTTAAAGATTACTTATGAATTGTTTACAGATATTTTTTTTCATCAGTCTTCAAAGTATCAATTAGTTGTCTTGTATAAAAATCAATTAATTTATCACTCTCTATGTGAAGTGCTTGATTGATATTATTTTCAAATATGAACTAAATTTTGGTTATTATTTTTGAATATAATTATTCTACAACTGATTATGCTATTTAGTAGCTAAGGCATGGAAAAATAATTAATGGAAGTATTATTGAATAATTAATATCAAATATTGATAAAAATATTGTTATTAGTGATATTAAAGTTATAAAAGAATCTGCAAAGAAAATCAATTTGTTTATTGATTTGTTATTGTAGAAGTTAGGACTAACTAAATTCAAATTATTAAAGACTGAATAAAAAAAAGTAAATAAACAGTAGAATTTATTTCCAACATAAGCTAAAGAAAAAAGAGAAACTAAGATAAAAATAGGCCTTATAGAGTCCCATGTATTTCCCTGTTTAGAAAAGCAATCTGATTAATTATAACTGAAGCAATTATTGCGTTAAACAGCACAGAACAAAGATATCAATATTGTTAATGCTACATTTATTATGCTGTATATATTTATCTAATTAACGGAAATAATACAAAAAGGAATAGTTAAGATAGAATTGTAGTTTGCAACTAAAATTACTAAGTATCCTCTCTTGTACTTAAAAGGCTTAAGCAAATACTAAATAAAATAGCCTTAAATAGCTAATATTATACAAATATTAAATCCTAAAAATATTTGAGTAAGTAATATGCTGTTTTGATCTGATATCATATGAATTGAAATATATTGTAGAAAGTTGCAATTAGGATCTATTTACCTCTACTTCTCAATGAAAGTAGGTGAGAGCATGGTAGAAAATATGAAAACATATTCTATCAGAATATTGAAGGAAGCCTAAGCAAAAGACTTTGTACTTCCCTTAAACAAAGTATATGAGTTATCTATATAGAATTATTTGGCCTTGAAGAAAATATACATATTTTATTATTCTTACAACAATAAAGCTATTGCCTTTTTAATTTAATAAAAGTAAAGATTATTTTTTTAATATATTAATTATTAATAAATTTTACTTAAAAATTGAACATGCTAAAATAAAAAATTTATCTTTTTATCAAATTCTTTTAAATTTCAAAGAGAAAAGGTATTTAATAAATGTCAAAAATAATTTATTTTTACTTAAGATGAAAAGATTTCCTTTTAAAGATAACGATATTTTTACAACTATTGCTTTCAATTTTTAGATCATATAAAAATAACGAATTTTTATTGATAAAACAGAATTTTCTTTTTACTCTTCTATACAATTTGATTAAAACAAACATATTTCTTAATTTTTGAATTCATAAAATTTCAAATACAGATTTTTAATTATAGAAAGAGTTGCCAATTTATTTTTGTAGCAATCTTAAAATAAAACTCTATACTACAAAATTTTAATAATTCACTTGATAGTGATATCGAAGAGCTTGAACTTAAATTATTTTTTATTTTCTACTTCTAATTGCTTTTATTATTTTAATTTTATCAAATATTTTATTTAAATGTATGTAGATCATATGAAAAGGAACTTTAAAAAGAAGATATTTTTATGTTACAAATAAATAAATTTTCTTTGAAACTTTTTTAACATATTTTTATTTATTTTTATGGGATAAATTAATTAGAAAAGTTAATTCATTAAATTTTTTACTCAAATTTACTTATAAATATTATCCAATTAATTTACTAAAGTTTATTTTTTTTAAATAATAAAGACTTTTTGCAATATTTATTATTATTTCAATTTAATCATAGCACTTTTTCATGATCATAATTTTAAAAAACTCTTTATTTCACATCATTTTTAAGCAATCTATCTTCAAATTTAATTAAGAAAAATATTAATGTTTTTTAATCAATTAAAGTAAAATAAATGAAAACTTATCATAAAATAGTCAAAAATATATTATATCTTTATCTTTTTGAAATAAAAATAAAAAAATTTAGATTATTATTATCTAATATAAAAAATGAGACAACAAATTTAAGACCTTAAAAAGAAAAAAAATAATTAAAAAAACCAACTTTATTCAATTTTATGAAAATTATTTTATTTTTTTAAATGAGAGAAAGCGTATGAATTAAAATTAAGTAAATTTTTGAAAATTTGTTAAATATTTAATGGTTAGTTAATCTCTATTTAATAATTATATTTTTATAATTCAAATATTGAAAATATCCTAAAAATATAAATAAGTAAAATAATGAATGAGATGAAATAAAACTTTTTCATTTTTTTCCAATAATGTTCTATTGGCTTTCTTATTATTTAATGAATAAATTTTGAAATAGTAAAAAATATTAAATAAGATATTAATTATTCTGTAAATTAAAAAATATTTTTAAAAATGTTAAATTACATTTTTTTACATTTTAACCTTAAAGATAATAGAATTAACTAAGGTTTACAACAAATATTTAAAGATAAGACAGACAATATTATCAGAATAGGAACCTGTAATCTCAAAAGAATAAAATTTAGATTTAGTAGATTGAAGATCGAACAATCTAATAAAGTCATATCCTTAATTAGAAATAAAAAAAATTATAGAGAAGTTTTTAGTTTTATTTTATTTACTTAAGTTATCAAAAATATATTAAAGAAATATGGAGTTTAGGCATAATTCAAGATAAAACTATATTTAGTATAGAAGTTTATATTTTCAAAAGGTAGGATTAGAATAACAAATATTTCAAAGAAACATTTTATAAAATAGATTTTAAAGCAGAGATTATGGTTTAGTTTTAAGTTATTTTATTCAATTTAATAGGAAATAAATCTAAGAAATGACATATTTGGTATTAGTGATTAAGATATCACATTTGAAAAGGTTTAGGAATTAGCAATTAGTATGAAGGAAAACAGAAAATGCCTATTCAAGAAAGTAGAGGAAATAATTGAATTAGGTACTCTGCAAAATTGGGCTTTGAAATTTGCTTAAGATTCAGTTAAAGAATTCATAGATTGTGTTGATAGAAATGGCTATAAAGAAATTGGGAGATATGAAGAAGATATTTGCAATAAAGTTAATTTGCTCTCTGAAATTTAGATATTATTCACTAAAGAAAGATATAGAAACTCTCCATCTTCAGATACTGTAATTATTTATTTAGATTTTTATCTTTTTGTATAGTTTAATGAAAAATAGCTAATCTGTTTTAGCATGAGGAAATATAGCTCACTTATCTGAAAATGAATATTTTTAGTATTCTGCTAGTCAAATATTTTATAACTTTAAGTAAGAGATAAACTCTAAATGTAATTAAAAAGCATATAAATTTTTTAATAAGAAATTTGTAGAAGAAATAGAGTTGATTTTCCATATAAAAGTTTCAAAGCAGAAAAGAAAAAATAATAATGTGAGAAATATGCAAAACAATTATATTATTAAATTGGCGAAAAATTAAAATATTGTATTAAATGCTTTATTTTTATTAATTAGACGATTTTGTAAGAATTACTTCTAAAACCTAAGTATAATTTATTTGAAGTAGTTATGTATTCTAACAATTGGAAAGTTAATTATATTACTCAAAAGTATGTATATTCACTCACCAAAAGTAGTAACTATTTTGAATCTAGTGAGACCAACAAAGTCTATAATGTTATTAAAAATTATTCTTAATATCTAAATGCATTCTTAAAGGTAATGAAATAAAGTAATGTTTTTCTTACTTTAGGCCACTTTTTACCAGAGTATTTCGATAGGGATGTAACTGAGTAAACATTGAAAAAATGGAATTTTGATTATGAAAATTCATGGCGCTCAAAAATAAACAAGAAAGAAGAAAGTGATTATACTGATTTTATAATAAAAGGATACTTAAAATAGAGTAACAATAAATCTTTAAATAATGAAATAATTTCATCTTAAAAGTTAGAGGAAATAGTAATTAAGAAACTTGGTTTGGTGAAAGACAATTTTGATGATATTATTAATCTAGCTTTAGCATTCTTCTTTACTCATCAAAGCTACTACGATGGATATGAACTTGATTATTCAAGTAATTACAAGCAAGATTAAGTTTATGTAATTTTACATTCTATATACTCCATCAAAACTGAAGCTTTTAAAGAAAAAGAGAAGTTTTTTATTGATTTCTTTATTCCAGAAATATTATCAACTAATATTAATTGCTATGGCACTAACCATTTTTGCAGTTCAACTGATTTCAAATTTGTCTAAAGATTTATTGATAATATTTTGAAGCCTTATAATAAATTAAATGAAATTGAGTATGTATATGATATAATAGAAGGGTTGAAAGCAGTTATATACAGTAACGAGAGCAGCTAAACTGTCTTTGATGTTTTAGATCAAGAGAATAACAATAGTACTGACATCATATCCTAAGCAAAAAAACTTTTAGAATTTTTTATTGAAAATATCATAGATAATTCTATTAATTAGAATGAATACAGTAATGTATTATTGGTTTCTTGTCTTATTGGATAAGACTTCACCAGACCAAAAATAATAAAGCTGCTTATTCATCTATTTGAATTACCTAATCGCTATGAATCTCTTGACAAGCTCAATGTTTAACATACATTAAGCAGTGGTAAATTTTCAAACAACACTTTATGTGAAAACATTTACAAAGAAGTAGCTTAATCAAAGATGGAAAATCTTATCAATTATCTTCATCTACATTATATTGAAAAGTGTAAATATTTTATTAATTTAAATTTAAAAATAAAAATATTTTATAAACAAGAATGTCCATATGGTAACTTCTTTGTGAAATAAATGGCTATTGTATTTTCTTAAATAAATGAGTATAATAACTTTTCAGTAGACATAGCTTTGAAATTATTAGCAATTTATAGGAGAGTAAATTTATTTTTGTTGTAAAAAATGTATTTAATTATTTATTTTATTGTTAAACATAGTACATAAATGATTAGACCAATTCTGTATTCATTAATCAAGGATCTTTCTTTGAGATAATTAATAGGGTAGCCTTAAAGCTATAAAAAGAACCTACTTATTAAAAGGAGTATGAGGAATGTGGAGTATTATTTATGAGATGGTCATTTTATCTCTTCTCTATGTAGTATTTTGACTAAATTACTTTTGGCTTTAATTTAGAAACTCAATTCGCAACTTATTTTGAAAAATACTTTTTGTAAGAGTTTAAAGAGTTTTTTGAAGCTGATAAAAAGTTAGTGATTTAATAGCACAGTTCATACAACCCTTCTAATTATTGTCTCTCAAGAGCATTATAGAATTTTTTAATTTTAAAAAATAATATACTATCCCATGCTCTGATTTATTTTTATGGAAATTATTACTACTACTTTAAAATAAGCATTTAATGTAAAATTCAAAAAGATTAATACTTTTTTAAAGATTAAAAATGTTTAAATATATAATAGAGCCCATTAAGATCACTAAGGAGACCTTTTAGTCAATGTTAAGATATGATATTTCAAACATCTCTCCTTTTTGTCTAATTAATAAAAATATGATATCCCACCTTTCATTGATGTCTTACTTTAACATAAAAAGCTGTGAACTTTATGATGAGTCTGGTTAAAAGCTAGAAAATTGTAATTATATCAGTGCCTACTTAGAGATTTTTGAATAATTCTTAAAAGATAATATGCAAGTATTATAAAAATAAGCTAAAAATATGAGAAGCTTACCTATGGAAAGAAGTTAAAGGAATATTCTAAACCACCTTTCAAAATTAATTAATAGTGAGTAAGATTATGAAGAATTGGCTATCTGCAAAAGATATTAGTATTTAATTAAATTAGGATAAGGATTTTTTAGTCATTTTGATAGCTATGATTTAACAAATTGTAGGTATGTATTTTCTCAAGAAGTTGTAAGCAGAATTGTTAATTAAATAATGAGCATTTATGATTTCAAGCTATTTTGTTCATGTATTGGAGAATAAAACTACGAAGTCCTAAAAAATTGCAGCTAGCAAGAATCAGTTGATTACTTAAAACTCTTTTAAAAGGGAAAATTATCCAAATTATTCTAATCTGGAACTCAAAAATAAAACAAATCCTATGAATTAGATGTATTTGAACAAATTCCTTTTCCTTTCATTAAGAAACTTCTTTATTATTGTTAAGAGCAAGCTTTCTATCCAGATATTGTTAACAGTTTCATATCTAATTTAATAAATTAATCTTATATTTAAAGTAATTTACATGATGAGGAAAATGTTACATTCTAGGAGTTCTTTAAGCAAAGTGCTTATTTCAATATTGTTATCAAGCTTATTAATTCAAAAATTAAAAGCACAATTCATTAAGCTCAATTACAAGTAGATGAACATAATTAATTAAAAAGAAAAAATAAAGAAAAAAAAGATATTTAATCTGAATTTTAATCAAAGCTCTTTTACATAAGTAATATTGATATTCTACTGAAAGACCAAATAGCATATTAGGAGTTTGTTCTTAAAATATTAAAAAAAGAAAAAATATAAATTTTTATTGACCAAAGAGCTAAAATAAATGATTTCCACAATCTTTTTATTGAATTTCTTGATAGCTTTATAAAAAGTAGCTTCAGCATGACAGCTACTCTTTTGAGTTTAGTTCATAGCTAAAATCCTAATTATATTCGCTAAAATAATTCTATATAATTATTAAATACATTAATTAATAATACTTATATCATTTAAATCACTCAGCTCAATAATGGAGGAGATTGGAATAGTTTCTCTTCCACTTCACAAACTCTTGAATTTTTAAACTCTTTTAGTTATACTATTGATAGTTTTTCAACTGCAGGGATGGACATAGATTTATTAATAAAAGAAGCCTAAATATTATATACTTAATTTGGTAAAATTATATCTGAAAATCTATCAAGAGTCTTAAATGACACAGGATATGAAGTTGATATGTTAAATGATTTCATGAAATATATTATTTAGATTGATTTCTCATTGCAAAAAGCACTTAGAAAATAAGAATTAAGAGAAATATGTAAAAAAGAACTTTAATAGGAAGAGGAAGAGTAGAAAAAAGCAAAGGTTGAAAGTGAAGAAGAATAAAAATCTTAAGTGAAAGAGAATAAAAATGAATAAAATGAAGAAGAAATTCCAACTGAAAAAAAAGAAGAATTTTGTGTAGAAAATAAGACTGAAGAAATTGAGCCAAATAAAGATGAAGAAGGTAAAAAAAATAAAGAAGAAAAAGACAAAAAGCAAGAAGACAAGGAATAAAAAGAAAAAAAGATAAATGAGAGAATTGAAGAAAGATTTAAAGAAATGGAAGAAAAAGAATAAGAAAATGATAAAAAAAATAAAAAAGAAATTTTTGTAATTATTGCTAAAAAGATTGCTTTGTTTTTAAATGATGTATTCTATAAAGATGCTTTGAACTAAAATAAAACTTACTCAATAAATAAAGATGTTTAGGCTATTTTAAATCTACCTAATCCGACTAATCCTATATAAACAGTAGGTTTGAAGGAGTTCTTCAATTTATGTTTCACTAAATTAAATACAGTTAATAGCATCAATGTAAAATATATACATTAACATCTTAAAAGAATGATTATATTCATAGGTAAATACTTTGATTGCCTTAATGATTTTTCTTAATAAATCCCATACTTGAAGGCTACTAAAGAAGGTTCTAAACTATATACTAAATATTATGATAATGAAGAAGAAGAGTAGGAAGAATATGAAGAGCTTTTATTATTTGAAAGCTTTACTGATTTTTATGATCTCTTATGCTTAAAGTTTGACATTTTAAAGAAGAGTTAACAAGACTTTTTCACTTTAAACGATGTCTATGAAGTATTAAGGGATACTGCTTCAATTTTAAGATAATTTAGCCTTACTACTTAAGAAATATAATAATTTTATGACAAGTGTTTAGACATTAGCTAATTTATTTATGATTTAAAAACCAAGTATAAAAAAGAGGGCTATCAAATTGAAATGTCATCTGAGTATTTTTCAGTTTTAGAAAGGTTAACTGAAAAACTGTTTACTACTCTCAAAGCATTAAATAATTTAGTCCCTAATATTCGTCTGGAAGCTATAGAATCTTTAATATAAAATTATCTTGAATTTAGGTATTATCAAGGTAACACATTTGAATAAATTAAGTAATCGATTTTATATTTTATTAATGTCGTATTTATTGCTAAGGGTGGAGCAAATTTTAAACACTTCCTAAGAAAATGTATAGCCTAGGATATTATTACTTAAAATTTTGAAATTTAATAAAATAATACAAATCAAAAAGAATCTAAGAACATTTAAGATGAAGAAAAAAATAAAAAATCAAATAAAAAGAAAGATGAATCTGATGAAGATGATAAATCATTATCAAATAATTCAATTGTTCCAAAAAGTAAGCCAAAAAAAGATAGAAATTTATCAGAATCTAATTTATCAAGCAATGAAGAAGAAGATGATGATGATGATAGCTAAAGTAGTGACTCAAAGAGTAATGCATCTGATGAAGATATATCCATTTTATTTGAAGTTTAATCATTAAGTGGAGATTATGAGGTGGAAAAAATTAGTTAAGATGAGCTAAAAAAAAATAAGTCTTACTTGGTTGATGACCAAGTTAAAGAAACTATACAATACAATACAAAGAAATAAAAAAGACTAAAAGATCTTGATTAAGATGATAGTGAATCTAAATAAAGTGCTGAAAAGAAAGACAAAGATAGCGATGAAGATGATGAAGAAGAGAAGGATAAAAGTTCTTCTGATGATAATGATGAAAAAAGTAAATCTGAGAGTGGTGATGATGAAGATGAAAGTAAATCAGGATCTTAAAGTGATGAGGATGAAGATAAAGACGAAGAAGAAGAAGAAGACGAGGATGAAAATGATAGTAAAAGCTCTTCAAGCTCAAGTAGCAGTGATGATGAAAAAAGCTCAAGCAGTAAAGATGATGAGAAAAAAAAGAAAAAAAATGAGACTTATAAAGATGAATTACAAAAAAAAAAGGATAAAGAAGAAAAGAAAAAAAAGAAAAAAGAATTAATAATATAAAAAAATCTTGAAAATTTAGATAAAATCAGAATTACTTTACCCTAGATAAAGAAAAAAATACTGGACAAATACTCAATCATGAGTCAATGCTATTCTTAAGTTTTATATGAAGTTATTAATGAGTTTTTTGAAGTCTCGAAAATTTAAATCATCACTCCAGCCATAAAGGAATCGAAAAATGAAGAAAAAGTTGATAAAGATAACAAATAATCTGATAAAAAAAATAAGGTAGATATTGAAAAAAAAGACTAAATTGATTCAGAAAATTTAGAAAAAAATAAAGAAACAGAATAAAAAATAACAGAAAATGCTCAGTAATAGGATAATCAATAAGCTGGATAAGAGGCTAATAACACATAAGATATACATTAAGAAATTTTAAAGGAAAAAGTAAAGGATGAGGATAATGATAATAAAAGCTAAACAAACAAAGAAGAAGCTAAAGATATTGAAAATAAAGACAATAGGGAAGATAAAGATGAAGATAGTTGGGAAGATGAAGAGTGTGATAATGATGCCAATGAAAATGAAGATGATGAAAATAAAGGTGAAGATTAGGATTAACCTGGTGATGAAAAAGATTCAGATAGTGATAAAGGAGAGATATCTGAAAAAAAGTAAGATGTTTAATCTTCTCCTAAATAAACTCAAGACAAAAAAGATGAAAATGAGAGTAGTGAAGATGATGAAAATGAAGAGACCAAAAGTAAATCTTCAAAAAAAGAGGATAAAGAAAATAAAATAAAAAGAGTGGTTATTTATAAATTGAGAAACCCTGATGAAGTAAAAAAATTATATGAAAACAGAAATAAAATAGTAAAGATGAGCTACAAACAGTTTGAATTTGTTTAAAATATTATAGATATATTTGTTTAAAAGATTAATAATATAAATAAGTAATTAGAAAATATTAACTAATCTATTTAGTATAAATACTTCCCAGATATCGAAAAAACTGAGCTTGATTATATTGATTTGGAAAGTATTTAAAATTATCTTATTTCTCTTATCTAGAACTACTAAAATTTAATTCTACCTCATATAGATGAGTTTAAAGTAAATAATATTCAAAAAGAATAGCATGATACTTTGTGCTTATTTGATGAGAATAAAAGCAAAACTAATTTCATAGATTATTTGATTCACATCACGATGATAACCAATTACCATAGTTAAGATATATTAAATTATATAGTATTTAGCTCCTTTTAATTTAAAGATTAAGATTACAAGCTAATCTTAAGATAAATTTTCTTGAAAACTTTATCAATCTTAAAGTAAGCACTTGAATAGCCTGATTTCTTTGTGAACATGAAAATCAATTTAGCATTTGATGGAATACTTAACTTTTTTAAGAATATTATGAATAATGTAAATCTATTTTGACTTATTTTTTTAAATTTAATATTTTAAAAATTATCATAAATTAAATTAGATTGAAGAAAAGAAAGTCGAAGATGGGCTTTTGGTTTTAAGTTTATTTTAAAAAACTATCAATAAAGCTTATAAAATTAAAGAATTAGAATAGCTTTTCTATTTAGAAATTTTTAATTTGTATGAGAAAGCTTATGATTTTATTATTAAATCTATTTATGGAGATAATTTAGATATTGATAAGGAAATTGAATTTGTAAGCCAGAACTTCTTTAGTTATTTTTAGAAAGAAAATATATAGAAATCGTTAGAAGTTAGCAAATTCGATGCAGATAAGATTGTTTCTAGTATTGAAGTGGATGGTTGCCACAAAAAATTGTTTGATTATGAGTGGGAATTCGAAGAAGAATCAGAGTTTTACAAATATTAAAAGGTGGATACTTCTTCCTCATTTAATATATTTAAGGAAGTTAAAAATAATTATTTCTTATACCTTATTATCAAGGATCAATAATCATTTAAAATGAAATCTCCTCCTAAAGACTTTTAAAAAAATTCTCTAAGCGCTTTTGCAGAGTATTTTGAAATATTTAAAAAAATAACTGAAGAAAACAAAAATACTGTATCTTGTAGCCAATTTAAAAATTTTGATTAAATTAAATATTTAAAAGAACTCTACACCAATAGTAAAATAGAAATTAAGCCAAACAACATTTATTTTTATCAAATGAATAAATATCTTTTGAGCTAAAGATAAATTAAAGAAGAAGTTGAGAAAGAATAATAGAAATAAAATAGCGAACAAGACCAAGAAACTGAAAAAATAAGCTAAGAAATAAAATAATAAATTACATACTTAGATGAATCAATAGAAAAATAAATTTAAGAAGAATATGAAAAATCATTTAAAAAGTTAGAAATTAAGGAATAGCAACAAAATTCATCTGAAATAAATTAGACCAAGTAAGAAGATGGTTAATAAAATAAAGATGAAAAAGAAGTCAATTACCAAAGTAAAGCTGTAACTAATGCAGATGAAAAAGAATATGTTTGCCCAAGTGCTTATGGTTTTGAATCTAATGATCTTAAACGATTTAACATTGATAGAGATCTCTATATAAGTTTAAGTCCCTCAGAAAGGGAGACTCTTTTAGAGAGTAAGAAAAAAGAATTTGAGTAAATTAAAAAATTTCTTTTTATTTTTTATATTTTTTTAAATTAAAAGTTGCTTTATTTTATATATTTTTATTTATTTGGTTAATTTAGTTAACAAATTTTTTTTTTAGAAAAAAGGAGAAAGATAAAAAATTAAAAGTTATTAGAGAAAGAGAGAAAATTCAGCTTAATAGTATTTTTAATAAAGATGATTATGAATAAAGCAAAAAAGATTTTCAGACATACCTTAAATCAAAAGAATTTAATAAAACTGTAAAGAATTTAGAAAAAGAAGACCAAAGATTGATATTGCTAAGCTAAGATACTGAGTATTTGAAATTGCTAGATAATTAAATGAGAATGAAGGCTTAAAATTTCTTGAAAAAGTAAAAAATTTAAAAAAAGAAAATAAGTAAGTCTTAGTAAAAAGGTGAAGAGTAGTCATAAATTTTGAAAGAATTGAAAAAAATTATGAAAGTAACAGAGTAAGGTAGTTAAAAATAGAAAGAAAAAGAATTACTAGAAAGAATAAATAAATCTCTACAGGTTCCTTAAATTGATGAAGATGTAGCTCTTAAATTAATCATTTGCTAGGTCACAGGAACCAATGATTATTCACTATTCAAAGAATATTATTCCAACATAACTGAGAGAGCTTTCATTAATCCCTTCAATTATCTAAGAATTTTGGGACTACTTATGTTGATTATTTCAAAGGTAGCAAAGAAATCACAGTTTAATATAGAATGGATAGATAAATAACTTTTTAACCCAAGCCAGGCATTCTTAGATACTAACAAAAAAATCAAAGGAGATGTAAAAATTGTTTTTATCTTTATTTTTAATATAAAAATTATTTCTAAAAAAAAGACTGAAGAAGAAAAAAATAACTATTACAGAAATAAAATCTTAGAGGATTGTGCAGATTTATTAGAAGATATGCTAATTAACAAAAAGTATGGATTAATAATTCTTTCTTTTGAGGATTTATTATTCGGAAAAAGCTTTGAATAATTGGAAGTGGTAGTAGACAAATCAAAGAATTTAAGTAAATTAAAACCATAAGTGTTTGAATATAATATTTTGAATGAAAATAATCTTGATCTATCTGTGAAATAATATGAAAACTTAGACTTTTCTATTTAGTTTGATATTTTTAATTCACACAAATCAGAAGTATTCTCAAGTATAAATGAATTTGTTTTAGCAGTTTTTAATCTTTGTGGAGATAAAAAAAAAATAGGTGTTCATAATCAAAGCAACATCAATACCTATTATGGTTAGAAATATATTGAATTTATTGATTCTTCATCAAATCGCTTGATTGAAAAAGTTTTGGATTTGTTCTGCTCTGTCAGCTAGAAAATTTAATACACTACCTTAAAAATTAGTGCAGATAAAGACAAAATTAAAAATGATATATTTAAAGATTAAAATCAATCATAAAGCTTGACAATCGTAAATGTGAAATAATAAATGATTATCAAAAATAATATAAAGAAAAATACAAAACCAGTATTTGAGTAAATATTTAAATATATTACACTTTATAGTGTGAATATAGAAGATTATAGTTGTTTGCATAAATTATTGAAGTAGGAACTCTCTAATTATGATACATTTATCAGCTTTTCAGATTAAGTCCTCAGTGAATATGGAGTCTAAATGAAGAGGGTAATAGATGATGTTCTCCCAGCTTTAAGATAATATTAGCACTACTTAAAGAGCAAACATAATAAAGATAATTTATACGAAGAAGTTTTAGATGAAGATGGAAATGATGTTCACTCTAATCTCAAAGAACCAATAACATAACTCTTATCTAATTTATACTCATTCTTACAAGATTACTCTCATAGATATTATAAAAACTTAAAATTCATTATTAGTTGCATAGATAATTTAACTGAATCAAGAATGTTGCACTATTTAGAAGAGTTTGAATCCAGAGTAAAAAAATTTATAATTTCTCTATATCTACCATTATTTTAGTTCTTTTAATTGAACAAAATTTTTACTCTCACGTTCACTTACTTTTAGGAGTGATATTAATTTGTATTTTTAATAATAAATTATAAATTAATATTTTAATTTTAGATAAGTGAATTTTGTTTAAAAATAAAATATTAGAAAAGTAAAGATGGGGAATAACAATCCATTATATGGTGGAATGAGAGAGAATAATTTGAAAAATAAGCATTATATGATGAAATTAAGGTAAATTGGATGGAAGAAACTAAACCTCTTTCATAGTTTTATGTAGAATTCTTTGAGTTCGTTCATATTTGCTTGAAATTATAATTGGTAAATGAAAACAATATGCCTAGCTACTATAGTGACTTTGAAGTTTTCTTAAAGTCTTTCTTAAGAATTTACAATACCTTTTATAAGGATTCAAAATAAAAAGATGACTCTTTTGATTAAGAAGAAATTATTTTAAATGAAGATGAAATCCAAATGCCAGTTCTAAAAAGAATTTAAACCTTCACACCAAATGAAGTAGTTTATAAAATTTATTTTTAATTTATTAATAATTTAAATAAAATTAGATATTTGATGGTGAAGATGATAATTAATAAAGCTTAACAGAATTGAAAAATGTCAAAAAATACTCTACTATGTTACATAAGAATTACAATTCTATCAGTGTAAGTGATTTATATGAGGCACTTAGGACTAAATTCACACCTCTCATCAATAAGTATATGAATAATAGAAAGAATAATATGTGGGTTTTCTTAATGTCAGAATTAAATTAAGGCAAAATGAGTATTGAAAACAAAATATGTTATGTTAGGTAATTATTTTAAGTCAAATATTTTAAAATGTTTTAATGAAAAATTAAAATAAAAGAGCAATATCGAAAAAAGAAAACAAAAAAAGAGCAGGTAGCTAAGAATACTATGAAATGAGTTGCACCATTGATAGAGAGGAAATATGGTACTCTATTTACAAATTCATGTCAGGACTTCCTCCTTCATCTCTTGTTACTGAATAATTTGAAATTACATTTAAAGACGAAAATGGTAAAACCAAATTTTAAGTTTTAAAAAATAGTTACTTATTTTTTAAATTATTTAGGTATTGATGCAGGCGGTTTATCCAGAGAATTTTACACTGTTGTATTAAAGGACTTCTTAGATCCTTATAAGGGTTTCTTCTGTCCTTCATCTAATGGAATCTCCACTTAACCTAGCCCTTACTCTAATATAATTCCTGATCACCTATTGCATTTTAAATATGCTGGTAGACTTATAGCAAAATCTATTTTAGATAATTTTGTTTGCGAAATAGATTTAACTAAATCGTTCTTGAAACAAATTCTAGGTAATTAAATTTTTAACAAAAATAATTTTAATTAATAACAATTATTTAATTTATGTAGGCTAGGAACTATATATTAATGATCTTGAAGATATCGATCCTGATCTAGCTAAAAATTTAATGTGGATATTAGATGGAGACGTCTCTAATCTATATCTTGATTTCACGTACACTCATAATGATTTTGGTAGGCAGTAAATAATAGAATTAAAACCAAATGGAAGTCATATAGAAGTTAATGAAGAAAATAAAAAAGAATATGTTAAATTACTGGCTTAATATAGAATGGTCAAGCAAATAGAGCCATAAATTAAAGCCTTCTAGTTAGGATTTTATGAAGTTATTCCCTATAAAGCTATCAAGATATTCACAGTTCGTGAGTTAGGATTTAAATTATCTGGGGAGAAGAAAATAGATCGTAAATATTTAATTAAAAAATTTTATAAAATATTAAATTAAAATTTTAAATAAATAGTTGAAGATCTCAAATCAAACTTGAATTATTCTACCTACACTAAAGACAGTGATTAGATTAAATGGTTATTTGAAATTTTAGAAGAATATAATGAAGAGTAAAGAGCAGGATTCTTATTCTTTGTTACAGGCTCATTTAGAGTTCCTTTTGGAGGCTTTTCAAACTACAAGCTTTCAATATCAAAGTTAAATGATACTTAATCTTTACCAGTAGCTCATACATGTTCTAAAGAAATGGGTAAATTTAACATTTGATTTGCAATAAATGTTAGTTATAAATATTTTTAATCTTTAAAATTAGAACTTCCAATTTATGAAACAAAGGAGATAATGAAAGAAAAGTTAGAGATTGCTTTTACAGAAGGTGTAAAAGGTTTTTACATTGGCTGAAAAAAATTTAAATAAACTTACTTTTCAATAATAAAAAATTTAATTGAGATTTTAAAATTAATTGTTGAAATATTATTTAATTAATTTTTATTTGTTTTTTATTTTCAATAAAAAGAATTAAATTTTTTTTAATTTTATGAAAAACTTAGAATATTTTTTAAATTGAAATTAAGAATTTTCAGCAAAAAGCACTTTGTTTTTATTTTGAATTTGAATCAGTTAAAAATGCAATGAAATATTATCAAAAATTAAAAACTTGAAATAAATCAATGAAATATTTAATAAGAAAGAAATATGTGGAATAATTTTTAATAAAGCAAGCTAAAGACTTTTATTACTTTTTTACTAATTGAATGACAATTTTAGCTAATTCAACTCTAAAACAAAAAAAGATTTTTTTTTAATGATAAAAAAATATAATTAAGTTTATTGGAAATTTGCATTTATTCATTATCAGAAAATTCAAATAATTACTAATTCATCATCATAATAATTATTGTTATATTATTTTTAAATATAGTATCTTCTCCAATTTAAACAGATATAAAATAGCTCAAACTTCTCTATATTTATTTAATATATCTGATATAAGCCTCAATTAATTGAATGAAAAAGAGTATTATCTCACAGAGTTAATCTTCCTCAAGTAGAATATTTGATTCTCAAATTGGGGAAGAAATGAACGATACTATGGAGAATGTTTAAGTTTCTGTTAGAATTAGGGGTTTAAATCCAAGAGAGCAAGATTCTCTCCAAACAATATGCGTTTTAAAAGTATCAAATTTTTTTTCTTTCTTGAATTACAATCATTTTATTGTTTTCCTCAGAATAATTTATTATTTTGACAACATATATTTAATGAAACTCAAAATGTTTTTTCATAATGGCAAGTTTTAAATATACTTATTATTATAAATAGGATGATTTGATTAAAGGTAGGCTTACTATTGGACATACAAATAACGTCTTAGTTTAGGATTTAAAAGAGTTTTACTATGATTAAGTCTTTGGACCAAATGATTCATAGTAAACCCTCTTTGAAAATGTAGGAAAATAAATGGCTTTAGCATGTTTAAGTGGGTATAATGTATGTATTTTTGCATATGGATAAACTGGTGCAGGTAAAACATTTACTATGATGGGTAATGAAGAAGATAAAGGATTAATTCAAAGAATCTTAAATTTCATATTTGCTAAAATGAAGAGTAGAAAATAGGAATTTGTTATATAGAGTCAATATTATGAAATATATATGGAGGAAATTATTGATTTATATTAGCCTTAAAAAAATAAAAATGTGCGTGTTATAGAAGATTTTAATGGAGTTAGAGTAGAAAATTTATCGACTGTTTAAATAACAAACCATCAACAGGCAGTCGAATTAATATAAAAGGGGTAGAAAAATAGGCATATAGGAGCTACAAGAATGAATGCTGAAAGTTCAAGATCTCACTCAATCTTTTCAATGACAATCAATTTAAAAGATAGAGATCCTTCAACTGGAGTAGTGAAAGAAAGGTCTTCGAAGCTACATTTTGTAGATTTAGCAGGTTCAGAAAGATAAAAATAAACACAAGCTACAGGATAAAGACTTAAAGAAGCTGCATAAATTAACCAATCTCTATCCACTCTTGGTATAGTTATTCATGCTTTGGCAGAAGGTAAATATTGAAGTTTAGCTTTTATTAATACGACAAACATTCGCGTTATTCTAAAATATAAAAAGAATAAAATTGTTGGCGGGATTTAGAGTTATTTATAAGAGTTCTTTAAAAATATATTTTTCAGTCCATAAAAATAAAAATAAAATTTGGAAAAAATTAAAGAGATAAGCAGATTTTTTTCAAAATTAATTTAAAAATTTTGTTTTCAGGAGGGTAAAACTGGCATGGTGTCAGAATTTATCAATATTTTAAATAAAAATTGAAAACTATTTTTAAATATTAAAACAAGGATAGAAGAAGATATGCTACAGAAACTCAAAGCTCACACATATATTAAAAGATAGTTTAGGAGGTAACTCTAAAACATTAATGATAGCTAATGTAAGTCCTTCCTAAGATTCATATGGAGAAACTTTAAGCACATTGAAATTTGCAGAGAGAGCTAAGTACATAAAAAATAGAGCTTTGATCAATGAAAAGCCAAGTGAAAATCTAGAGAATTTAAAAAAGGAAATTGAGTCTTTAAAAGATGAGCTTCAAGGAGCAATTAAGAATAATAAACTTTAATAAGAATTGATTAACAGCTACAATATTAAAAAAAATGAAATTTCTGTAAAATGATTTGTTAGTTTTTCATTAAATTTAATTTTTATCAAATTAATATTAAAGAATAGTCCTTTGATAAGTTAAGAAGCATAGAACAGCCCCTCTTTGACTGTCGAAGATAAGCAAATATTAATTAAAAGTGTGGATGAGTTTTAGATTTGGTTAAGAGAATTTCTTAAGGAGAGTGGATTTTTAGATTTTATTTAAGAATTAAGATAAAGGATGGGTATTAATATTAATGATATGATGTGTGTTGAAAGTGCAAGAGATGTGGACTCGTAATAATGGTCTTCTCTCTTTTAAGTCCCTGTTGAGAATCTTAAAGAATACATAAAAACAATTATGGAATTTAACAAGTATACTGGAATGATTACAGGATAATATGATATTGATTTAAAGAATAAAAATGACTAACTCAATAGCTAGATACATTTAATGAAAGAAGAGTTAATCAAAAAAGATTTGTATATGCTAGATTGTAGAAATTCAATAATTAATGAAATGAAGGCATAATCCTAAATTATAGGAGCAGATTAAAAAGATCAAACAATAGCAGAGCTTAAATCTATGTTGGATTAGTATTAGGTAGAAAATAATTAACACCTTAACTCCATTTCTTAAATGGAGGAAGATATTTAAAGAAAAGATGAATCAATAAGTAACCTGCATTAAAAAATAACAAATTTACTTAATGAAATTCAGAGGCTAAAAAAGAAAAATAGTATTGTTGATTTAGAGTAGAAGGAGATTAATGAAAATCTGCTTAAAATTAATGAATAAAATGAAATCAAAATAAAGTAGCTCTAAAATGAAATTGATAATTTACAAATGCAGAATGTTTCTCTTTAGGAAGAGCTTGAATCCGAATAACACAAATATTTTATGTAGAAAGAAGAATATGAGAGTAAATAAGAAAAAACATCTACTCTACATTAAACAATCTAGTATTAACTTAAATTGATAGAAGATTTATAAAAGTAAATTGCAGAAGAGAATAAATAAATTATCCTTATATATAAGAATTTTTCAATTGAAAAAGAGATACAAGGTGTTCCACCATATAGCAATTTATGGAAATTTATTTAAAATACTGTAACTGATCTTGGTTGTGAAAAAGACTAAAAAAACAGCTTGATTGAAGAGATTCAAGGAATGTGTTTACATGAATCTTCTTTACTTAGAGCAAAAAGTGAATAAATTCTTAAATTGAATTAGGAAACCTAAATAAAAAGAGAAGAAGCAAAGATTTAGATGAGTAATATGATCTAAATCCCTGAAAATTAAATAGAATAGTAAAAATAAGAAATTAAAAAGATGCCTATAGTTAATATGTTTGAAAATATCTAGAAAGATAGCAATTAAGTCAAGATAAATGTATAAACTGTTCTTAACAAAGAATATCTCACTGAGTATATTTAGATATAGAGCTAGTAACTAATTACATGGAATATTTTAGGAAAGTAGGTCAGTGATTAGGCAATAAAGGAAAATTATACCAATTTTAATGCAAGTCCATAAGTAAACAAATAAGAAGAATAGAGTAAAAATAAAAACAATAAATATAATATTAAGGAAATACCCAAAATTAAATCTTAAAGTGAAATACGTTATGGAAGTAATTCTAAGTAATTTTAATAAGCACAAACTAATCCATAGCAAAAACAATAAAAAGAGTTTAATTTAGGTGAAAAGTAAAAGGTTGATGCTATTCTGCAATTAATACAGGATAATAAAGTCTTGTGTGAAGGACTTATTTTAAAAATAGATGAAGCTGAAAAGCTCAAATAAGATGTAAAGATTGCAAAAGAGGAAATATTTAAAATAAAATTGGAATATGAAGGCAATATAGGAAAATATTAAGAAAAGTTTTAATAGAATTAGAACCAACTTAACTAACAACTTTCACAAATAATCTCATTAGATATTCTTAAGCAAAATCTTGAAGAAGAAATAATTAACTTAAAAGAAGAAAATTAATACATAAAGCAAGTTTTAGCTGATAATACACAAAGAATGGAAGAGCTTACAAGAGAGAAGGATTAGGTTGAAGATTCTAACTTTTTTTATGAACTCCAAAGCAAAAAATTCTAAGACAGATTGACCAGTATCTAAGCAGAAAATGATGAACAAAAATAGTAAATAAAGTAATAATGCAACATTCTAACCTCAAATAAAAAATAAATTTAAGACTTGTAAAAAGAATTATCTAACACTTAATCTAAATTAATAGAATCTAATTAAAAAATCATCTAATTCCAGTCATCTTACTAATCAAATAAAAAATCATGTGACTGTTAGTTAGTAAAATCATTTAGTAATTAATCAATCAAACAAAATTTAAATTAGAAATTTTAAACAGTCTCACCTGCTCACAAAAATTATAATGATAAAAATTAATCAAATTCAGAGGGAAATAGTGAAAGCTAAATTTCTCCTCTTCATGTTAAAAAAATTAACATGGAATAAAATAACTAACAATCTGAAAACTAAAACAGCAACAAATTAGACTTGACAAAACAAGGGAACACGAGTGATTCAAGTGAGTTCTTTTCTGCTTTTAGCTCATTTAGTAAAGTTGAAGCTTTTTCCTAAAAGGCTTCTCAGCCAGTAAGTTATCAAAATAGTTGCAATCAAGAGCTAAATTAAACAAAAAGCAAACCAATAAACTGTCTAAGTGAAAAGGAAAGTGTATAGAAATAGTTGAATTTTAATTTTTCAAATGAAAATCACCTTTAGAATTCAAACTAGTCAGCATAATTTTCATTCTTTGTTAACATCAAATAAGATTAATAATAAAAAAATGAATCTTAGCCATTATTATAAAAAGGCAATTAGAATTAAAAATAAATTTTATAGAATAATAGCATTATAGATCAAAAAAAACTCATCCTACAAAACAATTAGGCCTCTATCATTAATTAAAATTCTGAAAAAAAATAAATTAAGCAATAAATGCATGAAAATAAATAAAAAGTAAATAATTAGTTAAATAGCTTAAACCCTTTATAAATTATAAAGTAATTTGAATAAATGCAAAAGCAATCTTCCTCTCAGTCATTATCTAACAATAACATTTCTAGCAATTAATCTCTCCCTGATAATATAAACACAAAGAAAAAGAGATCTTTCTTACAATTGTTAGATTAAATAGAAGAAGATGAATCTGAAAATAAATTTTGTCAAATAGATCTCATGTAAACCATGTATAGTAATGCTGATCATTAGCTTGTTAACAATTAAAATGATAATAAAAGTAAATTAAACTAAAGTGAAGATGATGACGAAGATGAAGATGATAACGATGATATAGAAATGATTCAAAAAATGTTTAATTTAAAAAATCATGCCAATAAAAAAAGATTTAATGAGTAGGATTAATAAAAATATTCTTGATTTCTATTTAATTTAAATTAGTCTTCCTGTATTAAATTAAGTAATTAATATTACATACTTTAAACATTTATACTTTATATTATTAATATACTAAAAATATAAATTAAATTCAATACCTTATTTTTATTTTATCATTTTTGAATTAATTCAATCCATACAACAATATTTTCTTGAAAATCAATTTATTGGTTGAACTGTAATTTTTATGAACAATTAAATTCCAATTTTAAGCTAATGAATCTTTAATATTTCAACTCAATCCACTGATAAATTAGAGTATATTTATCAAGAATTAAAAAAAATCAATAAAATAGTTATTCATAAATTGAATACCACTTAAATTTTAGAACTTTTGTCATTTAAATATTTTAGAACTTTTGTCATTTAAATCATCAAAAAAAATTAAAAAATGCAGGATAAAATATGATTAAAGGCAGTTCTTTTTTTCATTAAATTTATGGAAATTAGATTTTTAGATCATAAATTTTATGAAACTGATTAAATATCCACAATTTTTAAAATATAAAACACAAGTAATAATAATTAAAGCTTAAATTCTTTTAAAAGTTTTTTCTTCTTATATTTTAACAATATTTCAAATGAAAAAATACTTATCTAAAATAATTAGTCTCTTTTTCAACATAATATTTTAATTAACTTAATGCTATTCGAATTTTTTTATTTATTGTTTATTTTTAGTTATTTAAAAAATTTTAATTTAAACCCTTTGATCTTTCTAATTTTTAAAAAAATTTATTTACATTTGAAAAAATTCAAAATCAACCATAAATTAAAATAATATTTTTATTCCCAAAATGCCAAAATGTACTAAACTTTAATATGTTTTTAATCAGCTAAAGAGTCTTTTAAAAATCAGATTTATGGAACTTAAAATACAAACAATAAAATATTTTAATATCATAAAGGTTCAACTTAAAAATTGTGAACCTTAAGTACATCACCAATTTAACCTCCATTTCCATAACAAATATGAAAACTAATTCTTGGTTCATTTGTTATATTCTATTCAAAGCTTAATATTTGATCTTAACTAAGACAATTTATATTATTCCTTTCTGGGAAATCTGAAACTTAAAATAACTTTTAGTCAAGACAAATTTCCAGTAAGAATTATTATCCTGATGGATTTGCATATTTATCTGCTATACTCTCACCCTTTTTGATTTAATTGAGCTTAAACCAAGATTTTTATGTAGAATAAGAAAAAGATTCTGTAAAATAGTATGTCTATGAGGTTTATTTATTTTTAGGTAGAACTCCTATTACCAATAAGAAATTTGATGAAACAGAAAAGACTATTTTATACTTATAATTTTTTTCTAAAATGAATTTACTAAGAAGCATAATGTAATCATGTTTGGTTAATCTAGTCACTTTATTAACTTCTATTTATGAATTATCAACTCTTGTGTAGCAAGGAGCTTTAATAAATTCAAAAATATTTTTTTCTTCAACTTTTAGTGATTAGAATTTATCTTTTTCCATCATCAAATTGATAGAATAAAATAATTTTTCTTAGTTTTGAGAGATGGCCTTATCTACTTCTTCAAAAATTTTAATATTACTTGGCTTTAAAGGATTTACATTATTAATAAAGACATTAACATTATTTGTTTCAAAAAAGGTGATTGGTAAAATATCTAGCTTATTTAAAATACTTTGCTAATATTCTTATGTAACATAACTAGAAGGTGAGCTGAGCAATTAAAATAGTTAAGACTTGCACTAAGAGCTATTCTTTTCAATATTTTAGAAAGATTCTTTAATTTCATAAATACCCTAGCATACATACTATTCTGCTAATGCTAAAAAGTTTTTTCTAATCTTTTTTGCATTTTCTAAATTGATAATATACTATGCTTTCTCTTAGGCATCAACAAAATCTTCTAATTATTTGGTATTTTAATCTTTTTTTTCTATTAAAGATTGTACGATTTTAGAAAAATTTTCAGGCTGAATTGAGATATCCATTTAAGTAATATTCTTAAGCTCTTCTTTTTATGAAATACTATTATACAAACAGATTAATTCATTTCTAAAATTTTCAATAGAATCAATTTTCATCATCATATTCTTCTAATAAGAATCAATTAATGTAATTAAATCTTTCTTAAAGTCTGTAAAAAACTAGATTGTATTATTTCTCATTTGAGTGTAGTCTCTTTTTTACTGATTTTTTAAATTATCTTAAATCTTTTTACAAAGATTTATATTATTTAATGGAGGCCAATTTGTAAATATTGTTTCATCATTCGAGTTCTTTATTTACTAAGAATAAAGCAAGTATGAACCTTAATAGTTGAACTCAATCACACACTAAGGACATATTATTATTTTTTCAGTGCTGCCCTAAATATTAATAAAGTATTCTGATGATTTACTAACATGCTCGCATAACTTAGCTTGCTATGAAGAATCCATTTTTATCTATCTCTAAATTTACTTTACAAGTTAATTCTTTGAATATTTGATGTGAAATACTTTCTAATATTTTTTTTTAATAATAAATTAAATCATAAAAAAAAGATACTCAATATTTTTTTTTCAACAGAAAAATGAATGATTAATTGTAAATTAAAAATTTAACAAAAAAGAAGATTTTCTAAACACAGATTTTAATTAAAAATAGAAAATAAATATAAAAAATAATAATTTTATTCAATAATTGTCATTAAGATTGTTCTTAACTTTATGGTTGCTCAGTTGGGTTTTATTATTCTTCTTTTTACTATGTTTATTCATTTTAAGTTTGGTTCATTTATTGATCTGCTTTATTTTCAGATTAGGGTGCTTCTAATAATTGCTAATCTATTTCTTTTTGTTATTCTGAATCTTCAACTTTTTCCTTATTTTCTTCTTTATTTCCATGTATAAGCTGCTCAAATTTATTAATGATGTTATCAATACCTTTCATATCTTCCTCTTCCTCAATTTTATTCTAATAGAAATCTACTTCTCCATTGAGTTCTTAAATAGTTTAGAAATAATTTTCATCTAAAGTGTTAACCTAAGAGCTGATTGAGGTGATAGTGTCTCTGAATTCTTCAAAATTCTTATCCATATCTATTTCAAAATAATCTTGACCAATAAAACTGATTTAGAATTTTTTATCTTCATCATGAACTTACTCAAATACACCTTAGTCATTTCTATTTTGGAGGTAGGCCCAAACATAATCTGCTTTATATTTAAATGGCTAGCCTTTGATGTATTAGTCTATACTTTCTACAAATTATACTATTTTTTCAACTTCTTAGTGATAATTTTCTCTGCTTTCGAGAACCTTTTTACAATAGAAAACTTAGTGAGTATTAGGAGTACTCATAGAATTGTGGTCTAAATGTAAAATAGAAAGAGGTTATTTAAAGGAAAGTTAATCATTAGGAGGAATAGAATATAAAATAGGGCATGTGTATCTTATTTCTTTTTTCATCTTTTCTTCATCATCTAAATCTTAAATTTCTTTTTCTAATTTAGCTTGCTCTTCTGATTTTTTAGAGATAATCGTTACCCTTAACAAATAGATATCCTCTTTTACTTGCTTTTCCTACAATCCTAAGATATTTTTTAACTTTTATCTATATTCTGGGCCAGCAATTATATTCTTAACAGTAATGAAATTGTCTTTTGCTTCTTATTTTGATTAGGAATCAGCTTAAATTTTATCTTCTGCTTTTTCAGTTTATACTTCCTATTCTTACTTTTCACAAGAAGGTTCTTCTTTTGGTCTTTCTTCATTTTTAGGGTAAATATATCCTTCTGTTTATGCATTCTCTGAGATTATTTCATCGGGCTAGCTTTAAAGATTGGATTTAATTTAAAATAATCCTGTTTCATTATCTTTTTTAATATATTAAATGTCTAAATCTTTGTTTAAGCAGTAGGTTGATCCAAAAATAGCACTGATTCTAGCATAGCCTTGAGGAATATCGCCAGTACCATAGTTTGTATATAGATAAGGTAGAGCAGTATGAACACCACAACTCTTAATATACTTGTTAAGTCTATGCAAAAAGCTTTTAGTAGTGTAATCTTATTTTAAAAATTCAGGAATAGATTCATTTGGATTAAACTCATAGTTGCATAAGTTGTAAAGGAAAATATCTTAAACCTTTTTGCTTGATATTCTGTCTCTTAAAAAGTTTATGCAAGGCTAATCTTTCAATTAATTGTAAAGACTGAAAGTTTCCTCATCAACTTCAAATTCTTTATCAAATTCTTCAATTGAATTTTAATTAACTTGCTTCTCAAACTACTTATTGTAAAGGGATATGCATTTATGAAGGAATTAAAACAATTATTTCTTTTCCATTAATCCAAACTCTTTTGATTTGAATATATCACTCTTAGAGCAAGGAGTTTGAATAAACTTCTTAGAACTTGGCTCAAAAAAGTAAATTGAATCAACTGCTCTAAAGTCCATATACTAATCCATATTTGCTTATCTCATACAATCAACAACTAAACTATTTGAATATAATAATTTAGGTTGTAAGTCAATGTTAAATTATTTATATTGTTAAGTTTTATTGACAATCTCTTCAATAAATTCTTAATTTTTTTTGTTCAACTCTTCATTTAACTCTAAGTTGGTAAAAAATTCTTTTTTTAACTTGTTTTCTTCAACAGTGTTTGCTTTTTCTTACATATCCTAGAATAACTCCCTAAAATTAAATGTTTTTTAAGAAGAACTGTATCCCTAATCAGCATCTACTACTAAAATCTTAAAATTAAAAAAATTAAGATAAACAATAAAATGACTCTAAATTTACTTTTTTTCTATCAATTTTTGCTAAGGAAGCTGAAAACAAAGCTTCAGTCATTCCTGTACCTAAAATTAATGTGTCATATTCTTTCTAGTCAATGGTATACTCTAGCTTTTTCATTTTTATCTTGATCTTTAGATTAAATTATTTAACAAAAACTGTATTTTTTCAAATTTTAATTAATATTTATTTTTCCTTTCTTTTTTTCTTACAATTTCATAATGATCATTAGCTTTTTATTCC
This sequence comes from Tetrahymena elliotti 4EA, assembly GCA_000231825.2. Classification (NCBI taxonomy): domain Eukaryota; phylum Ciliophora; class Oligohymenophorea; order Hymenostomatida; family Tetrahymenidae; genus Tetrahymena; species Tetrahymena elliotti. Next base: position 3,144,102 of record JH720293.1, read on the forward strand.
TGACAGTAATTTTATTTGAATTTTTCTTATAAAGGTCTATTAAATTCTGCTTTTAAAATCTTTGAATATCTTTTCACTTTTATCTAATAAAGGTTATGGTTAAATACGATTCGGGTGTTTTAAAGTTTAGTCGAAAACTAAATAGAATATTTAAATTCATTTTAATATTTTAAATAAAGTATCTTGCCTTCTAAAATAAATAAAATTTTTAACTGATCAAACAAAATAGAAGAATTTTTGATTTTTGTTTTTAATGATACCAGAATCAACCTTGAAAAATTTTTATCTCATATATTTTTTAATCAAAATCAAATTAGTTCATAAAAAAATCTTATACAAAATTTAAATAGAAACTTTGATTCATGATTGTAATAGACCAATTTGATATGCTTTATTAAGATAGGTATAAAAAAGAGAAAGATACGCATATAAGAAGAATATATTTGATAATTAAGTTAATAAGTATATTATAGCTTAAAAATATTTTTCTTAAAGTTTGTGAAAACTCATATGTACATTATGGAATTAAATTTTTTAAAGCAATTTATACAATTTTATATTTGAAAGCTTAATTATGTTTAATTATTTATGGTTATTTAATTTTAGATTTTTTAAAGTTTGAATTAAAATTTATTACTTAGGTTGGATTTTTCATTTTTTAGTATTGTAGCTTGAGTTTTCGTTTCTCTAAGCTGACATTACCTTTGAAGGTATCTTTTTTTCAGGCCTAGAGTCTGATGATTACATTTATTGACGAATATATTCAGTTGTTTGTTATTTTTTTATTTTATTTGCATAATTAGGATAGGCTACAACTTTTTGTTAGGCATAAGTAATAGCTTTTTGTTTTGTTAATTATTTTGAATTATCATCTTGGTATAATTGATTTTGTTACTACTCAGATTCTAACTTTTTTAGATATTTTATATTTATATTTAACTGTCTAAGTCTTTCAGCTCTAGAATCTTACTATTCTTCTAGTCTTTGCAAGGCATGACTTTTAGGTTCATCATTATGGTTCCTTCTGCTTGAATGGATTTCTTATCCGTTTTGATTTTCTTAATTTTTATTTGATGGATAAATGACATTAGTGTTACTAATCTATGATCTAGATACTTCTGTTTTAGAAATATTTTGAATTTTTAGATCATTATTCAAGAAGTTAAGAATTTTATTATTTTAAACTGTATTTTGATTACTCTTCATTTATTTAGATTTATTTTTTTACTAGGCAGATAAGTTATTATTATTATTATTATTATTTAAGTGACTTGAATTAGAGAATATAGAACTACTTGTGCTTCTAAAACTTCTATTATGGATATCTTCACTTTATCTCTGATATCTTTAAAGAATCTCTCCCTAGTTATAACTTTAACCAACCATCTCTGTTTGGTTTCCTTCTACTTTGCTATAATTACTATTACTATTTGTTTAAATTTAAAAGCTTGATTTTTCATTTTTATAATAATATTTATTGATATAAGGCATAGTATCATTTTAATCATTTTTAGGTGGCTAATTTTATTGATCACTAATCAATTCATCATTTAACGACTAATTAATATTTTTATTAATTGAACGTTGTCTTGAAAATATTTCTCCTTTTTTGAAATTATCATAATAATTTATCTTTTTTTTTGAGTTACTTCTTTCTAATTTAAAAAAATATTTTAGATTAAATTTAATATTCAATGTAAAATAAACAAATTTTAATCATAAAAATACAAAATTCATTTACCGAAAAATGGTTTGGTGGGATTTAAGGGTTTTTTATGAATAAGTTTTTAGCTGTTTTAATCATTATTTCTCATGTATGCATAGTTTTCATATTTGGAGTTTTCTTACTTATCATTTTTCCTTCTTTCAGATTATAATTAGTTCTAATATCCCTAATTCGAGGAGTTATTAGCTCCACCATATAATGAAGGTTCGCTTTAATCTCCATGAGTTATATACCTTTGAATACTTCGGCTTTTGCTATTATAATTGTGGTTATTGCTATTATGGATAGTGGCATTTTAGTTCCCAATATATGGTAGTTTAATTACATTCTGCAAAATTTTTTCAGTTGAACGTTAGGGACTTTAATTTATGCTCACTACATTTTTTGAATGGGATCTCATTCTAATCTTTTCTGATTAAACATTTTTTTTTCTGTCATACTCCCTGTGATTTATTTAATTAGATGGTCCCTATCTAACTGAATGAAATGAAAAATCATTATTTTAAGGAGATACTGAAGCTTCTATATCATCTAATTCTACTAAAGGTTCATATGAAATTCTATTTACGATTTAGTTTTTGTTTATGATATTTTTTTAATCATTAATGATCTCATCCCTTAATTTCAGCTAATCTTTCAAAAATTAAATCTGCATTTATTTATGAAGACTAATAGCTTCTTGCTTCTTTTCTTTATATTAAATCTCTGCATTTTCCTTTTTTTTTAAAAAAAAAGATAAATTTTCCCACTTTTAATTCAAAAAATAAGTTACAATAATAAGGATGTTTTGCTTAAAAATACTATTCAAATAATTTTAATCACTTTATGTCAACTATTCCTATGAGATAATCTATTTAATAATTAATTTTAATCAAATATTTCATCTTTTAATTAATTAATTAATTAACCTTATTAAATTTTTATCTGTTATCATATGTTATTTAATGTTTCTTTTCAACTTCACTTTTTGATTTTTGAAGGGTGTTAATTAGCTATTGATTATCCTATAATCTTTCTTTATGCTAAAAGCTATCACTAGATCCTTCCTTTATTTTTCTTTGCTCAGTTAGCAGTTTGAACTGTTCAAATTAAGCTTCTTGAAGCTTTTCATCTAATTTAAAAATTTTCCTCTTTAATTCTAATTCTTCTTTAAAATGTTCAGCTATTTAAAGTTCAAATTATTTCATGTTTTCTTAAGATTTTTAATCCAAGTTAGTAATCACATCAAGAGCTTCAGAAGGTAAATTCATAGCTTTATTTACAATTAAACTAAATTTTCATAAATTTGTAAATAAATGGAAAATACATTTGTTTTATAATAACTTTTTAAGATTTTCATTCTCCCTCTTGAGACTCTCGATGAGATGAGTATAATTTGAAATGTGGTTATCGACATTTAAATAGTTTCTTTAAACTTAGGTTTTAATATTTTTAGCTCTATTTGCATAATTTAATGTGTTGTATGTATCTTCAAAACTATTCATGAAAGGACTTACATTAGCTATCATTACAGTTCTACAGTTTCCTCCTAATGAATCCTTTAATAAATAACAAAAGCAATTTAATATTATGAATAATTGTGATAGATAATCTAAACTACCTTGAGTAAACGTGTTAGCTTACTTCCTCTATATTGTATGAATGGATGTTTTACTCCCTTTTCTGCAGCTTCACTGAGAGCTTAAATGCAATTTCCTAGAACTAATAAACTTTAATTTATTTTTGCTCCTTCAATAAGTCTTATTCCTCTATTTTAAGTATTAGCAGCTCTCTCACTGCCTGCTAAGTCAACCAAACTCAATTTAGAATATTAAATTTCTGATTAAATACCAGATGCTTTATCCTTAATTTACAATTAAACTTATAAAACTGCATGAGATCTACTAGAAACTTCATTTGCTCCTGTACTTTCTATAGTTCTGTGCTTGTTACCAATCTATTTTTGTATGAAATTAGTTAATTAATTTAGTATCCTATGAGTAAATATAAAAACAGACTTTCAATAAATGGAGAATTTCTTGAGTGTTTTTCACTTCTATTTCAGTAATTCCATTCACAACAACTCCTTAAGAGGGATCTTCTCTTAAATCAAGATTTTTATCTCTAGCTGTTAAGAGGTCTTTGATTTATTCATTATATATTTCAATGTAGCTTACTCTAACAATAATATCCTTTGTCAAACAGAGTTTTTAATATTCTTAAAATAAATCATCCATACTCCTTTCCATAATGCCAACATTTTCTGGGGTTCCAATCATTCTATTTGATATTAAATTAAAAGCTAAAATTACTTTTATATCATTTTTATCTATTTCTGTTAATTAAATGATCTAAACTATCAGAATGTAGCAATTGCTAATAAAAAAATAATTACGTATAAGTTTTACCAGCTCCTGTAGCTCCATATGCGAATACTGTTGCATTATAACCATCGAAAATACCTTTTATAAGTAGTTAAGCAGAATTTTTATATACATCTACTTGATCTGTTTCCTTATCAAATGCAAAATCAAATGCAAACTACATTTCTTTGTTCCTATTTTTTCTTAATACCTAAAGATATAAAACATAATTTATACTTGGTAAAACTTATGAAAGCAAATAATATCTTTAGTAGATATAATAATATTATAATTACATCATCTTAGTTCATCTCATATCCTGGATCTAATAAAACTACTACTCTATTATCTAAAATCTTTAATGTCTCATAATCGCTTTTTAATAACTCTTTTTAGTTTAAAGGTCTTGTCCTTACAACTACCTAATAGATAAAAAAGATACAATGCCTAAATAAGACTTATTTTTAAATAAATATTTTAAATATGATAACCATAATATTATTCTAGCCGCTTTTTATTTCCTCTAGAAATTATTGATGGTCTTTATCCAAGACTACCGATTATGGTGAGTTCATCGTCTTAATTAACTTTAATCTTTGTTGAAAATATGGTTATTTTGTTTAATTTCAATTAAGCTTTTGATCAATAAATATATGATAAATTTGAAAGACTTATTTTATTGATTCCTAATTTATTATATTTTAGCTTTAATTAGGATAATTAATATTTGTTAATATTTCTTAAAATAACAATTAATTTATTGAAATTTCAATAGATATATTGATTACTTTATCTAATATTCACCAATCGTTTATAATTTATTTAACTTATCTAATTTATTACAAGAAATTTGTGATTATATTTAATTAGCATAAAATAACCGGAACTTTGTAAATTCAATCTTTTAATTTTATTTATTATTCAAAAGTAAATATTATGAAATATTAAACAAAATAATAATTTTATCCAAATCAAGTCAAAAAAAATTCCAACCTGATTATTATTAATTAATTTTTTTAACTTTTTTCGAGACTTAAAAATTTAAGATTTCTAAATTAGAAGTCTTTCTTTTAAAGATATAATTATTATAAAATAAAAATAATCTTGCAAGATCATTTTTGATAGTTTTATTTGAATGAATTAGAAAAATTTAAACTACTTATTTGTAAAATTAATAATTTGTAATGGAATTCTTAATTTTAATTTAAGAAATGGAAAATTAAAATTATTATCAGTGCTGTTTAAATATAAAATAAACTTAGAAATATGACGAAATTCTAATATTAATGTTTTTTTTAATTACAGTTTATTAATAATAAAGGTAAATATAATAAAAACTATGACAACTAATTACTGAATATGTTATTTATTTAGAAATTTTTTAATTGAAATTCTAAATAAATTAAAAAAAAATAAATATTGAATTATTAAATTAATTACTAACATTTTATAAAGTTTACTTTAAAAAGCAAAATAGTAGTAGTCTAAGTAGATATATACAGAATAACAATAAAAATAAATATTTTTTATAAATAATATTAAAGCTCAATTAAATGTAGAGAGACCTAGTTATTCCTTTATCTTTATCTATAGGAGAAGAGACGCTTAGCAATGGTTATGAGGAATAAAATAAAAAGCACTTGAATAAACTAATATTTACAAAGACTATTTTTAATTTGATGTTAAATATAGTACTTATTGGATATGTAGGATATAAATTATATGAAAATAAAAAAGAAGGATTGGTAAGTTTGATAATTTTATCAATCCTTTTTCTCATCAATATAGTTATGATTATTTCTTACTTTTATTACATAAATTAGTTGAAGAATGTTTAGTTGGTCTATGAAATAGTTTATGTTTAAGTAATTTTGTACATAATTAAAAATTACATCAAAGAAATAGGAAATGATAGCGATTTATATGATGGAATAGTTATTGGAGGTAGTATGTTTAACGTTATTGTAGGATTTAGTTTTATGAATAAAATTATAATGAATCTCTATACAATTTTATCAATAACTCTGTATCATTTTACTACTTAGAATAACTATTCAGATATTTTTTATTTTACTTTTACAATGGCTTTCATCTTTCTCAGTAGTTGTAGAGAATATTTGGAGGAAAAGCATAGGGTAACACTGTATACTTGCAGTAAAAAGAATAATTATGTCGGAGATTAAATTATCGCTCATACTCCTGTTGGAATTTTAGCAACTAAATTTGATGAATCTTCAATGAAATTTGAACTTATTTCTATGAATGCTAAGGCTTAGCAACTTCTACATTTAGAAGAAAATTAAAATTCACTGGATAACTTTTTAAAATCCTTTGAAATTGATTCAGATGCTTGTTTGCTGAACAGGAGTGATCTTTCTAATAAACAAATTCATTCAAAGGAGTAATTAAACAATTAGAAAAAAAAGTAAGATAATGAAATGTCTCTTATGATGTAGTGCAAGTTTCATATGATGAAGATGCAACCTGCATATCCTAGAGATCTATCTTAAAGAATAAAAAAAAGAAACAATTCTAATGGAAAAAGTCATTTAATTAATGGTTTAGCTGATAAAGATACAGATGTGACTACCAAAAATAATATTAATACTCATTCTGTCATAGCTGAAGTGAAGCAATTTAATGGATCTTACAATAATGTGTACTTAAATTTATAGCTCTCTACATATGCTATGATGGGATCAGATAAGTATGCAATATTCTGCATAAGTCAAGAACCATATAAAAGAGACTACTACAATCTTAAAAACAAGAACTAAAAGTATCAAAACTTTTTCTCTAATTTCTGCACTTCTTTTGAAAAAAGCTTGATTTGCCAAATAAAAGACTGGAAATTCTTATACAACGAGTTTTTATCAACTTTTGCTCACTCAATTATTTCGCCAACTAATTAGCTCCTCTAAACTACTTATTTTAATAGCTAGCAAAATGGAGTACAACAAAATTTTAACAGATAAGCTAAAACTAAAAAAACACTGAATATGGCCTAAGCTGAACAAAAGTATATTAAACCAATATAAAAGAATCTAATGATAAATGAAGGAGGGTTTCATAAATAGATTAATAATAATCTCGAAGATAATTATGAAATGCAAATAAATAATAATCAAAGGGGTTCTTAATATAGTATAGGGTGCTCACCTCATATAGATACAAAGTAATAGTAATTCTTTTTCTCATAGGATAATAATCATTAGTAAGGAAGTATGAATTTTGATTATTTTAACATAACTCAAGAAAGTATGAATAATATACAACCTCTATACAATCAAATCTAAAATATAATTAATAATGCAGATATAGCTCCTCCTCCTAATAATAATAATTTTTCTCCAAAAGCTGGAAATAACTTAATTTAACCTTAGAATATACATAATTTACCTTTAAATAACTAATCACCTAAATCAGGCAATTTATACAACAATAGAATTAATAATTTAGTATTTAGAGCTAATTATAATAGCCATAGGTTAATGTATGATTATTAGAATTGGAATACTCTATATGATTTGGAATTTGGCTAAAATGTCCTAATTAATCAAAGGCAATCAGCAGAATAAATAGATATAGATAGAGTTTTAACAAGAATAATTTCGATATTTGAAGTTTTGATAATAGAAAAACAAATAAAGATAGTTAAGCAAATCAAGGTTCAAAGCATATAAATTACTTAAAATTCCAAAAAAGTACATATTATTTTATACAACATATTGCATAATGCTTTTTAATATTGTAAGTACTAATCTTCTATTTAAATTATAATTTCTGACAACTAAAACTGCATTACTATTTCAGTTGTAAATGAAATTCATCAGGATGAAGAAAACTAAATCACATACCTTCTTCAGAATTAGATTTTATAGGATTCTAAAAATCTGCTGCAAAGTGTCAATTTAGATTCATTGAACTAGTTTCCAAATAACCTTTAGCAGCCATCTGATTAGTAGTAGTATGAAAATGGTAACACGAGTAATCATAGTATTCACTTAGCAATTTTAGCTAGAAAAAAAGGAGAAAGTTATGGAATAAGGCTAACCAAGTTCTTACTTAGATCTATAGGACCACCAGATAAATTAAAATTTGAGGCTAAAGATTAAAAATTTACAGTAAGCTTTGACATATTCTTAGATGTTAACTATTAAAGGAAAAAGTAAACAAGTTTATTTTAAAGATATAAGAAAAACTCAACAAATAATGATCAAAATTTATCTATGGTGAATTAATAAAATGATGTTAAATAGATATTTGAAACTGTTTATTATTCTCCAACTGAATTTTAATAGTTTAACCAATATAAGAAATCTGGCTAAAATGTAATTTAAAATGAAGATGTAACTATAAATGTAAATTCTATTGAGGAATATCCTAATAAAATGATAATAGAACTAGATGACACATATAAAACAAATGACAAAAACTAAACTAATGCTGTAGATATTTAATTCAAAAGCAGAATAGAAAATCAAAAAAATAATGAATATGACTCATTAGAGTCAGATTTTGATGATATAAGTGAACAATAGCAATCAAATTTACAAGTAACATATGAACAATCTCAAATAACTGCTAGTTTTAACTAATAAGCAAGAATAAAAACCATCAAGTTTTAAACTATGCAAAAAAAAATATGATTGATGATCAAAGAAAAAAAAGTTAATATAAATATATTATACTTCCTGGTATCTTTAGTAAAAATGATCTATTCCAATATCATTAAAGTCTATAATTTATGATTTTGTTATTTATCAATCAGAACAGTTTACGGAGTAACCAATCCTTGTTTTTTATATTAATCTAATTAATTAAGTGAGATTACACTCAAAAAACTTTATTTTTATTTTGTACTATTATTTATTTTTAATATTACTCTATCACCCTATCTTTTCATTTAATTTATTTATCTTAAAAATCTGAAGAAACTAAATTTTCCGTATATTTTGCTCTTTAATAATATGTTTATCAAAGAATCTTAATAAACAAATTTCTTGTTTTTTGGCAAAATAGCAATTTGCTATAAATTTTATCCATCAGTTTGTTTGATTTTGTTATAATCTTACATTTTCTTTTAGTGTAAACCCTTTGAAAAGTGCTGCTATTACTACTAATAAAAGAAATATTAAATTGGGATTTTTAGTATTGGAAAGATTAATAAGCGAACGAATTAAAATAATTAATTAAGTAGAAAAATACAGATTAGTGAAAAATGAAATAAATAATTCTTTTCAGCCTGATGATTGCTACTGTAATGTGCAGTAGTAAATTTTTAGCCACTGAATATACTTATCCATCTTAGAATATAATTACCTTTAGGTTGGATGATAACTTCAAGACAAATGCAACTCTAAATTAACTTGGAAAAGTTCCAATGTAAGTAGGATTGTATTACATGGAAACTTATTTTACTTCTCCATAGTGCGTCAACTGCTAAATTTATAGCGATAAAACCAGTAAACCTTTTTTATGCAACCAAGAAGATTATTGCACCTAATATTAGGAAATAAGAGGAACTGTTGACTCATACTTCAAAGCTAGCGGAAGTCTAATTAACATGAATTTGGTATTAGAAAGTACAGAATTTTATCTATCTTATGGTATGTATGTATAATGGATAAGCTAATTGTAGCCAAATCAAATTTACCATTATCAAGGTATAGGACTAGGATTAACTCGTGCTGTATAATCATCTATTATAAGATCGCTTTATTAGTAAGCCAAAATTGATGAATATTCTTATTCCCTTTACTATTTAGGTGGTTCTTACAATTTAATCTTAGGAGGGTATAATGAAACTTTATTGGCTTAAGAATTTTACAATATCAAATCGGCTGATATAATGAGGAATATACCTTATAAAATATCTGATGATTTAGTTTTAGGCGATTTATATTACAACTCATAGCCCATTTTAAAAGATGCTCAAATATTGTTAGACCCAACTATTGATGGAATTATTTTGCCTTCCAAATATTATAATCAGTATAACATCCAAACTATTCTTTAAAATTAAAGAAGAGTTCCTGATATTTCTCAGTATACTCCAGATTCTCCAGGTATATGGTCTAGCTTGAAATCTGCTCCAAGCTTTACTGTTTCATTTTAACTTGACGATCCTGATGCTATCTCTTAACATTTACAAGTTAACTTTGATGCTCAAACTTTCAATACCAAAAATTCAAAAGGATAGTTCAGCCCAAGAATGTCTTTTTCTAATATTTAAGATGAAAATAATTAATTAGACAATGTTGTGAGAGTAGGTAAGATTTTATTCTAATAGATGATGTTTTACAAATAAATTAAAGGTGTAGGCTCAAACCCAATTGAATAGAGATTATTAGCTCCTTTAATTTCAAAATGAAAAATATTTTAAAAATATAAAAATAAAATACAAGTATAATATATAAAAAAACATGCATAAAAACTTTTATATCTCATGCAATTTTATGAAATAATTAAACTGAAATCAAGATGTATTAGCTTCTTTCTTTTTTTTCAGCTTTTTATCTGCTTTTTGGATTAAATATATCTCATTTTAATTGAAGTCAAATCTATTTCTGATTTTTCACTTGATTTAAAAATTACCTGATCAGTAATTTTTTGAGAATTTCTTCATTCTTCCAAAATTTGGTTGAAATAATAAACCCAAATAAAGAGAAGTTGTGATTTAGTTAGACTTTATTTCCAGAATCGATTTACAATTTTTTATAATTTTGTCTGATTATTATAAAAGAAATTTATTAATTTATTGCTTATAAAGAATGAAAATTTTTAGTGAGTGAAGAACGAAATATAATAATTAAATAAAAATAACTTAGATTATTGAGAAATGAAAAAAATAATTCTTTTAAGTTTACTTGCTACAATAGTAATCTGTAGCAATCAGATTCTTACTACTTAGTATCCTAATCCTTCTGAAAAAATAATTACTTTCAACTTGAGTGACAACTTGAAGACCAACGCTACGTTAAATTAATTAGGGACAGTTCAAATGTAAATAGGTTTATATTCTCTGGAAACCTATTTCACATCAGCTCAGTGTAGTAACTGCTAAGTTTATGGTGATAAAGAAGGCAAGCCTTTTGAATGCAATCAAGAAGATTACTGTTCCTCATACTAATAAATCGAAGGAACTGTTGACTAATACTTCAAAGCTTAAGGAGATCTAATTAACATGAGCATAATATTAGATAGTGTAGAATTTTACTTATCATAAGGAATGTATGTAAAATGGATTAGCTAACTTTTCCCTAATCAAACTTATCACTACCAAGGAATAGGATTAGGATTAACTAGAGCTGTCTAATCACCCTTTATAAGATCACTTTATCAATAATCCAAAATTGATGAATTTTCTTATTCTCTTTCTTATTCAGGTGATTAATATCATTTAATTTTGGGAGGATATAATCAATCTTTATTAGCTTAAGAATTTTACAATCTTAAGTCTGTGTTTACTATGAGGAATGTGCCTCTTAAGATAGATGATGAATTAGTTTTAGGTTTATTGTATTTCAATGGATAAATGATTTTAAAAGATGCTCATATATTATTAGACCCTACTATTGACGGAATTATTTTACCTTCCCAATTTTATAACTAGTATAACATCCAAACAATACTTTAAAATCAAAGAAAGATACCCGAAATTTCTCCATTCACAGTAGACTCTCCAGGTATATGGTCTAGCTTGAAATCTGCTCCAACCTTTTCAATCTTATTTTATCTTGATGATCCTGATGCTATTTCTTAATACTTATAAGTTAATTTTGATGCTCAAACTTTCAACAACAAAAATGAAAAAGGACACTACAGTCCTAAATTGTCTTTCTATAAACTTACAAATGAATATAGCAGTGTAGTGAGAGTAGGCAAAATTTTATTCAAATAGATGGTGTATTACAAGCTCATTTAAGATATGGGATCAAATCCAACTGAATTTAGAGGATTAGCTCCAATGAAATCTCAATGAAGAATTTTTTAAAAATTTATATAAAAATAAAAAAACCTATAAATATATGATTGATACCTTAAAAATATTTCAAATTTAATCAAATAAAAATAGAGCAAAATAAGCATTTTAAATGCTCTTGTTTTTTTAATTATGATATTTTTTGATCATTTTCTAATTTTCATTTTACTTTTAATTAATATGACATTTTTGGATTGAGACAAAAATATGTGTACAATTATTATTTTTACTCTATCATTCCCTTACTTACTATAGATTATCAGGTTGTTTGACTAAAATTTTTTGATTCTCAAAATAAAAATGCTACATTTAATAAATTAAAAAATATAAGAATTAAGTACTTACATCCCCTTTTAATTTTTATTTATCATTAATCAAAAATTTCAAAATAATAAATTTTAAGATTACTTACATATTTGAAAAATTTATCTTTAAAAATATTATGATTTTATCTTTAATAAAACAAAATTAATTTATTCAATACATTATTTATATTTGAAAATCAGTAAATATTTAGAAAAAATTTGTTATTTTTTTAAAGTTTTTATTTGGATATCAATAATTAAAGTCTGAATAATAAAATACAATTTAAAATTTTTAATTATACTTACAATGCAAAGAATATTTTAAAACAATTTACAAAAGCAATCTAGATTTTTATTTTAAAATAAAGTAGCTTTTTTTTAATCTAGCAACTAGTTTCATTCAAAAGTTGGCCCTGCTAAAGAATTATAAAATAGGGAACTTTTATTTTAATGCACTAATGATATACTTACAAAAGATGCTTTTTACTCTCATATACAACAATAATTTAATTCTCAAAAGCAAAAATCAGAAAATAATTAAAAGTAATTTAGTGCTTATGCTGGATTTGATCCTACTGCAGATTCCCTTCATATGGGAAATTTAATTTCTATTCTTACAATGATTCGTCTTAGTTTATTGGGGATTAAACCAATTCTTCTGGTAGGAGGAGCAACTGGTTTAATTGGAGATCCTTCTGGAAAAACATAAGAAAGAAATATGCTTACGAAAGAAGAAGTTTTGAATAATGTTTAGGGAATTGAAAATACTCTTAGAAAATGCACAGGCAACATTTACAGTTATTTAGAAAAAAATAAAGAGAAATTGGAATTGAATTACATTCCTACAAAAGTAAATTATTTTAGATCAGCATATAATATACAACTTTTAAACATCAAAATAAAAGAAATTTAAAAGATAGCTAGTTATAAATGAAGAAAAATAGCATTAATATCTATTTTTTACTTTAAAAAGGATGACTTACAGATAATAAATAATTATGACTTTTATAAAGACATGAACATACTTGATTTTATTAGAGATATTGGTAAATCACTAATACTTAATTAATACTCCATAAACTTCTACTTACTTATTTTTTAATTTATTTTATTTAATATCTTCAACAGGAAAGCATTTTAGAATGGGCAGTCTTTTGAATAAGGAAACTATTGCAAATAGATTAAATACAGAAGATGGCCTTTCCTATACTGAATTCACTTATACCTTACTCTAGGGCTATGACTTTGAAAGATTATTTTTAGATAAGGTATTTAAATGATTTTAGTGAATACATATTATTATTTTAGTTTATGACTTAATTCTTATACCTTTTTAATTAAAAGAATTGTATAATTTAAGTTGGAGGTAGTGATTAATGGGGTAATATTACGAGTGGTATAGAATTAATTAGAAGAAAGCAAAGAGCAGAAGTTTATGGTATTACAACTAATTTAGTATTAACTGCATAGGGTAAAAAGTTTGGCAAAAGTGAAGGGAATGCTCTTTGGTTAGACCCAGCCAAAACAAAATCTTATGACATATATTAATACTTAATTAATGTTCCAGATTAGTTATCAATTAATTATTTGAAAATGTTTAGCTTCTTACCTTTACATTAAATTGAAGAGGTTGAATATTATTAATATTTTTATACTGTTTTAATTTAAAAATTTTTTTAAGATTGAGAAAAAGCATATGGAAGATCCTGGAAAAAGATTAGCCTAGAATATATTAGCAGAATAAATTATTGGAATGGTATAGGGAGAGAGCTAATCAGGAGATTAAGGAGCATAATCAACCGCATAAAAGTTTTTCACAACAGATTTTTCTAAATTTGTAAATAATAATTTAATTAAAAAAAAAACAATTAGTTATATTTAGAAATTTAATATGATAAATTTATTTTAAAATCAAAGAATGAAAAAACTGAATCAGAGATTATTGATTTCTTTTGTTCATTTAATGAAAGATTTACAGTCCAAAGATAAGATCTATAAAAATACAAAAACTATATAGATATGATTGGAGATTTAAAACTTTTAAAGAATAAAGCTGAAATAAAAAGAAATATTGAAAGTGGTGGAGCTTATATTAATAATAAGAGAATTACCATAGCTGATTCTGATAATTTACAAACCTTATTGTCTGAAAATCTTCTAGCCAATAGATTCTTAGTAGTTAGATTTGGAAAGAAAAATTATTATTTAATAGAAGTAAAATGATATTTTATGGTTTATTTAGTGTAAACAACTAACTTATAATTTCAAAGAATATAAATTAAAAAACAAATATTTTATATTAGTATAATTTAATTCTTAATTACCATATTGAAGTTTTTCATAGATAATTTATATTTGATTTGTTAAATTTTAGGTATATTTATAACCTATGATGGGCTTGAAAAAAATTTCAGAAAAATTTGGATAATTTATTTTGAAGAATGATTCATGAAAAATGTAAAATTTATTTTAATTTGAAAAAATTTTTTCTGACCCATTGAAGTTTATAGCAATCATTTTTTTTGTTGCAAATATTAATCACACATTAGAATTTAATCTTAAAGAAATATATAAATGAATAGTTGAAGTAACGAAAACATTTTTATGAAAATGTTGGATTATTTTCTAAAAATTGAAAGTAAAAAATTATTGTTTGCTTGATTTTAAATTATAATGTTTCATTAATAACTTGAATAAAAATCTTAAAAATATAATTATTAGCTTTTTAATTAATAATAAATTTTTATTTTGTGTTTAAGAAATATTAATGATCAAGTTAATTTAAAAAAACTTAAGAAATTTAGAAATAGTAATGTTTTTAGCATGATTTAATCGATATTAATGGTGTATATAAAAGATGTGTTAAAAAGAATAAACTGAATAAGCAAAGAAGGGAAATGGAAGGAATATTTAATTAAATAGATAAATTTAGATTATTTTATAATAGATGTTAATTTCTGTTATTTGATAAATATGTGGCTGAATTAAAAATAAGGAGAATAAATTAAAAAGGTATATTATATATAAATAGTCTTTAGTTTGAAAATGTATAGAAATATAGGTAATTATTTGAGAGATCTTAACTAATAAATATCATCTCTCTAAACCATAAATCCAATCAATCAATCAATTAATTAATATACAAATAATTCTGCTTCCTTTCTCTTTAGATTTCTTCTAAGCCATTTTATTTAGTTCTTTGAAAGGAATAGCAAGTTGGCAGATCTTATTAATTTAAATATTATCTAGCTACTTTGTTTTTTTTGTTTGCAAAGAGATAGATGATTACTTTTTATTTGTTAAATTTTAATTTTTTATTTAAAATTTCTAATTATTATTAAAATATATTTTATTTATTTATTTTAATTTTATGGCAAAGCATTCAGATTATTTATGACTATTTATTTTAAACTCTCTAGTTAATTTTTTATTTATTTTATATTTTTGAAAAGTTTTTTTATGCTTTGTAATTGAGGAATTGTCAAATTTATTTTTACTCTTGTGAGACTTTAACTAGTTTTCATTCTTGCTTTATATGATTTAACATGAGTTTGAATTAATTAATCGTTTCATGCTTACTTTTAGTGGCTTAGATAATAGGATTGTTATATTGTGAGTGGGTAGTTTGCTTTTTAGAAAAGAATAAGAAAACTAAAAGGAATGCCATGATTGAAATATTCAAAGTTATTTAGTTAGTTAGTTAGTTAGTTAGTTAGTTAGTTTATGGGTTTGTTGTTGGCTCATAATTATTTTATTAGTTGATTTAGGTTATTTTATTTTAATTTGAACAAGTGTTAACTCTCTTTAGAAATAATATCTTTGATAACATATACATAATTTAAAATAGAGGGTTATCAACCAATTTGTTAGTTAATAGATTTTAGGTCTATGTTTCTGCCTAAATATTATTAACTATTTCAATAATCAATAATTTCAGTATCATCCTTTTCACCTACCTTACTAAATTCTTGTTGGCGATTAAAAAATGTTACAAGTTTATTAAAATAGTTTGTATCTAAATAGGTCTAAGAGAAGTCAGAATGTAAGCTTGAAAAGGCCTCCTTAAAGCTTTCTGGAAAATGTTAGTTTTTAAATTTTTTAGTAATTTTATCTTAAATAATGAGGGTTTTATCAAGAATTGAAGAATTATCTAATTTTTTTATTCTGCTTTTTACAGGATTTTAAGTGCTATTGGAGCCTACTACTGGTGTTTTACTATTACCGTTTGTTTATGAGTCATTATCCTGGCTATTTATTTCAAGCTTTTCATTCTCTTGCTTTGGAATATTTCCAAACTTAAATTAAAGTAAAGGTTTATTATTGACAGAACTGGGACAACTAAATATGTTTCCCAAGAAAGTATTAGTCTGTGCTGGTTATTAAAAGAGAGAAGATGTATTCAAAAGCTAAATTCCATTTTATCCATTCTAGCTATGAGTTGATTCATTCAAATCCTCTAAATGCTTTTCTATTTCTTCTTCTCTTTCCTTCTTTAATTTATCTTGGTAGTTACTTAAACGAAGAAACAAGGCAGTTTAGTCTTCAAAGGCACTTTAATTTAATGGACCTTTTTTGATTTTTTATTTATATTCTTACTCATTTTTTCTGCTTGCCTTTACTTACTTAACCTAATTCGACTATTTAACGTTTGATTACTCTCTAATTAATTACTATGAAGGCTACATACCTAATATAGGTGGCTATTGTGCTAATTTTTGCATATCTTGTAGGGTGAATTCATTTTCATTATCTTGTTCAGCATTATCACCTGCTTTAGCAGAAATAGCTGAAATATTATTACTATTGTAGTTATTAGTTATATTTTAATTAAATGTATTGCTATTTGATACAGGTGAAATTAAGTTATTCTATTGAATTTCACCACCTGTTTGTGCTTAAACCTAACCTATCATATTACTATTTTAGTTTGAAGCAATTACTTCATCTTACATCTCAGACTATAGAGAAGTTGCATTATTTAATTGCTTTTGTTGTTGCTGTTACTAGCTTTATGCTTGTTATTGCTAAGATTAGCTAATTATTTATTGCTATTATTAAATATGGGTTTCAGCCTTTCCATTTAGTTTCTATCTTTTCTTTTTTTTTGCTTTTGTGGGATCATTTTGTAGATTTGTTTAACTATTTAATGTGGACTATTCTGCATAATTACCATTATTGATTTAAATAGGGTTTTAATTACTTAATACATTTGATGTAGAATTACTGCTTGAATTATTTATATTATTGATATTATTATTGTTTGAGGTTTAAATATTTTAAAATGGTTCTAAATTTTGTGAGAGTGGTTAGCTAGGAATATTTATCATGTTATGAACAGAATTAAGAACTTGAGGTAAAGCAGATGGATTCACTGTTGGATGATAATGATGCTAAGGTTACTAAGGTGTTATTTAATGATTAATATTTTAAAAATTATTTGGAACTAAATTCTATTATATATTTTATCCTTGGATTTGATAAGGATTCTTTATATGAATAGTAGGTTTTCCCCCAGTTAACTACTGCTAATTAGATGTATTATTACTTTGAGTTGAGAACTATTGCTCAAATTGGCGATTCTGTACTTCATCAAGATTTTATTAAGATTGAGAATTTTAATTGACTAAACTAACTTCCTCTGGATTCTTTCTTTAAAGCTGAATTATGTTATTATTATTGGCTAAGAGAATGGTTTTCCCATTATTACCATTTAATTCTTATTATGGAGGCTTCTAAAAATTGGTCATTTCCATTGAAGAAGAAGATTAAAGTAATTAATTAGATTAGTTTGATTTTAATAAAGCTATGAGAGGAGTTTAATTACTTTAAGTGTTTTAAATTTAACTAGAGATTGAATTTGTTCTTTAAGAATTCTATTTAGACATTTTACCTTCAGAAGAAATCACTTAGATGTTACTGATTGGACCACTTTCTTAAGGATTAGGCAAATTTTACATGCTATATTCTTTTTGTTTTCTTTATGTTTTTTTTCTTCTACCAGCTTGATTGCCTATAATTAAACCACTATTTTGATTACTACCATTGAGGTTATTTTACATACTAGCATTGAAGCTTTGCTAAATAGCACTCATGTTTGAATTGCTTATTGCATTGCTTCTGTCATCCGGATTCTCATATGAAAAAGATTCAGAGTCATCGTTAGTAACAATTATATCATTTTAGTATTAAGATATATTTAATTTTTGGTTTCCATATTAATTCAACTGCTATTACTGTTAATGAAGCAACTGCTATTACTATTAGTTTAATAGCATTGAGTTTTATTGTTGGCTTACTAAATTAGAGTTATAGCTATCTAATTAACCACCTAAAACCCCATTTAAAATATTTTATTACTCATTTTATTGCAAATTTATTGTATTTACTATCCTAACTAAGCCACTATTATATCCATTTGTTTAAAGTTACTACGAAGGCTAATTTAGCTATTGCTGCTATTGCTACTACATTAACAACAATTATGGTTATTATTATGATTATTATAATTATTATTATAATTATTACTATTATTACTAAAGTTGTTATTACTGAAAGGCAGATATTTAAACTTATCCATTTAATTTTGCTGAGGAAGAATTAGTAGACATTGAAACTTATTGATTGCTGGTTTCTTTAAGGGTAGATTTAAGATTCTATTCATGCTCTATCGATGAGTCAGATTGAGGAGTTTTTTTTTCTTCTTACTTTTTTACCTATTAAATTTAAAAATATAAAGATTATTGTAAATGATTATATTAGTTTTCTAAGAAATATCTGCTGCAATAATCTATTCTAATTTCATTATATCGATAGCTCCTTCTATTGAAGTTAATTATCAAAAGATTTTAAGCTAACATTAATATAGAAATTAACTTATTGCATAATCTTTTTATCACTTAAATTGGTATTCCTTTTTCTCCAATCAGCAAAACTCCTGTCTGTGTTGTTTTAGAAAGAAAAAAACTCATATTTTTTCTAGAGTATTGAAGATTTTTAATCTTTTTTTAACTTTCTAAATATCTGTACTAAGTTGTGTAATTTTCTTTCATACTTTTGTGCTTTCGCATATTTATTGATCTTGAAATTGATTGCTCTTTTTAATGAATGAATTTTTAAAAGGTTCTCTATATTTTAAACTGTGTGCATTCTTTCTTTCTGTCATTTTTTTCTGTAGAGATTTTGGGTATAAATTTTCAAAGAAAATCTTCCTATTCATCATACTACTCGGTTTTAGTAAATGAAGTGGTAGCTATTCGTTTAGTCTCATTTATTTATTATGAAACTTCATTCGTTTGCTGAAATATAAATTGTATTGCTTTAGAATAGAGAATAGAAATATTCTTGAATATGTTAAATCAGACAGATGATGATCTAGCAGAAAAAGAGTTAAAAGATAACTAAAAATCAAATGGATTTGCTGATTGAATTGCGAATACTGAATCAAAAATCACTTTGCAATAAGATTTATGGCATAGCTTTCTAATTTTCTTGTTTATTTATGCTAATGATGTATGGAGGATTCGATATAATGTAAATTAGCAGATATTTGTTTAAAATAAAGAGATAATCTCTAATATTCAATTGATATGTTACCTTTTTACGACCTTTAGTACTTTACTTTTAGGATTAATTCTCACTAACTCTTATTTATTACATAATTTTTTTCATTTCTCTGTCGGAAATATTATCATGGTTACTAAGATTCTGAAATTTTTGCTTAGCTGTTTTTCTCACTTTACCTACTCCAGTTTCAGAATTTTTAAAATCGAAGCTCTGTTCATCTTGAATATTTTTCTTATTGACGTTAGAAGTAGTATAACTGCTATTTTATCCTTCAGAATCATTGGAGATATCCACATCTATCTCGCATTATTCCTCAGACATTGTTTTCAATTTATTTATATTTTATTTATAAGTAATAATGTCTTTTTGTTATTTTGATGTCTATCAAACAATCAGGAGAAGTATGAAGCTAAATCTCAAATAAAAATGTCTAACAAGCTCTGTTCCAGCTTTTTGATGAATCAAAGTTTTAAGTTTTGATATTTTTAGTTTCCCCACTTCAGATTTATATTCTACGTATGTAAGTTACTGTAGATCGATCGTGAGATTTATATTATATAGTTTTCTATCAATATAAACTTATCAATTTATTTGCAATCTCTTCTATTGTTTTTTTCCCCTTTCTTAGGAATAATCACTTTGTTGTATTTTGTTATAATTATTAATTTCAAATGTTTTGTTTTAATTTTATTTATATTCTTGTCAATAAACTAAAAAGAAATTTTTCTTTTTCTTTTTTTTTATTAATTAATTATTTATTTATATTTTTTCCTTCATATTATTTACTTCCCCTTATTAATTGTACTTAGTTTAATAAATTTTCAAAATTATCTAATTTTTTTCTCCTCACCTACTGCTTTCTTTGATCATTATTGAGATATGAAACAACACTTTAGCAATACTTTCATATTAAATCCTTCTCAAAGCTCTGCCATTATGGACTTTTCATATTTGACAAACTTGTATCTCTCATTTGAAGTGAATCTCTTCTTACTTTATTCTTTCAATTATAGCTTCAATAGTTTAATATACCTCTCAATCTTACCATTCAAGATAAAAAGTATCTATTTTTTATCTTTAGATGACTTCTTCCTTCTCTTACTTTTTTTAACTTATTTTTTTTTTGAAAAAACTAAAGAATAAAGTTGATTAGAGCACATACAATTATATTTAATGCTTCAATATTTTTTGCATTTGATTACAATAGATTATATTTTTAAATCTTTGGCTCTTTCATCATTGATTTTCTATTTTCTCAACTAAAATTGAGGTAAAATTTTACTCTGAGCCAAGCTTTTTAAAAAATACCTATTCTAAAGATAATGATTTGGATATTGAATAGGTTTTCTAGTGATTTTTACTATTAACATTAGTTGCATATCTCTTATTATCAAAATTAGATTAGTATCAGGTTAATAAGAAAAGCTTTAAATCTCCATAATATCTAAAGATACCTTGATTGTAAATAAATTAAAATAAACTGAATCATTTATCATAATAAATTAAAGATCCTAATTTACACATTGAAAATACTCTAAAACTCTTCCAAAAAAAATAAATTTATTTAATTTCAGATCTTATTATTAAACTTGATCAATTTTTAATATTAAATCATAGAAAGTAAACATTTTTAATTTCAATGAACCAATAATTGTATTCAAATTTTTAATTTCAAAAAAATAAAATATTTAAAATTTTGAAGTGTTAATGAAATCTTGTATTCTTAAATGTAAATCTTTTGAAAATTATTAATTCGGCCATAATAAATCTATTTAAAAATAGAGAAATCGTATCTGACAGGTAGTGATTTAATATTTATCTATTTCTAAGAAGCATTTTAAAAGCCTTTGATTTCTGGATAACTCATTTGGTTTACGCTATTTTTTTCTGTTTAAAGAAATCATGAAAATTACTTGTTATAAATTATAATCAATAAAACAAGCAATATAAATTTCACTTATATAATTAATATTGTCAAAAAAACTTATTAACTATGAGTTCAATTTAAGAATAAGAAGAGAGCATTTAAAATTAATTTGCTGAGCTAGAAAAGTTAATAGAAAAAATAAATAATGTAGAGGGATAACAAAGATAAAATAGAATTAAAAATAGTGAACTTAAGTTGAGAAATATTTCAACTGATTTAGAAACTTTTGACTTTGAAATAAGTAATTTAGATAGACATGAAGAAGAAAAGTATAGAGTTTTACATGATAAATATATTAAAAAATTCAAATTATTGAAAAATGAGCTTGAATTGAAAAAAAATGAAGGCAATGAAGCTGCTGAAAAGCTATTTGGAGATCGTAAAAAAGTAATTTAAGAAGATTTAGAAAAAGCTGACATCAAAAAGATGGATTGTAAACTTTATCATAAAAATATCTATCAATGAATATTTATTTATTTATTTTCAATAATTGAATAGAGGACTAGATGATTAAGTTTGCGAATGATGTTTAAGATGATGGTAAATTATTTAAGCTCAATATTCTTTTTTAATTTTTATCATAAATGAAAGGTATTAAAAGACTTAAGGATATGGAAGGAATATTGGTTGAAGACATTTAATTAGCTGATTAAATAACTATCGAACTAGACAGATAAATAGAAAAATTGGACTCTATTAATTAAAATGTTATGGATACATAAACTGCTTTAAAAAGAACAAGAAAACTAATTAGTTACTTTGCAAAGTAAGTCTCTACAGATAAAATTCTAATGTGCCTTCTTTGTACTATTGTTGTTATTGTAGTAGTCCTTATCATTCTTTCTGCTGCAGGAGTTGGAGGTGGAAAATTTGGTATCCCAGTTTGAGTTTTTTGGTTAATAAAAAGTGTTAAATGAACTTTCTCTTAATTAAAATCAATTTATAAAAAAATAAAAAGTTTGAATAAAATAGCTCTAACTAATTATAAAATAATTAACATAAAATAATTCACAATACAAAAAAATTATTATAGGCTGAAACTAATTATTACTAAAGAGAATTGTTAGAACTATCTCTATAAGTATATTTTTATTAATTAAATATGCTGATGATATCAAAATATATTAAAATCTGCAGGCAGTTCAGTTTTATATAGATTTTAAACTTTTAGCAGTGATTTACAAACATAATTGATAATTATTTATATTCTTAAGTTAAGTTTCTGCTCTATTTTCTTTAACTTCTTGAATAATAGAGGATATATAAATTATAATAGAATTTAATTAAAATATTTGAAAAATTTATTAAATGTTACTTTCTTTTTAAATATTCATTTTCTTTATAAAAAATCAAATTTTCGTTAATAAACAATTAAATTGGCTAATAATTTTTAGTTAAATTTAAAGCAATTATAAAGCAAAATGTATTTTTTAGTTTTAGAAATAACTTATTGTATAATAAAATAATTTTGATCTACTATTAAAAATTAATAATTATATTTAGTTTAAATAAAATGAGTAAAGGATTAAAAATATTTATCTCATAAATCATTATAATCTGACTAATAATATGAAAATTTATCACTTTATAAGTTGGGTATCAAATATGAAATTTTTATGCAAACTTGTATTAATGGACAGGTATTTATAAATACAACATGCATAGATTTGAAGAATAAAATTCAATGAAAGTATGAGTTCAGTGTTTATTTAATTTTAATTTACCAAAAAAGAAAATAAAAATTAATGAAGTCATTAGTGTATAATATAAAAATTAGCAAGTAAAAATCATTTATTTAAAATTTGAGTATAATAGAATCCAGTGTAAATCAGAGGTAAATTTGAAAAAACATTTATTAAATGGTTATGAAAATTGATATATAAAAATTTCTATTTGAGGTTAGTATCTTGTATTAAAGAATAAATTGCAAAGGTGAGATAATGATACTTTTATCATAAGATTGATTGTGGCTATTTTCAGTAATATTAGTTGGCAGACTATTAAAAAATATAGTAAAATTATAAACAAAAAATCAATTTACTTTTTTTCAATATAATAAGCAAATAGACTTTCTAAATAAGTTTTTAATAAATATAATTACATACCTACTAACCAATTAGCTTATAAAAATTACATTAATAGATATCTAGCACAACTTATAATAGAATTTACTTTAAAACATTCTCTCAAAAATGCATTCTTTAACTTAAAGCTAAGACCATTTTAAATTTACTAAGATCAGTCTCACTCCTAATTGTTCTCCAACAAAAAAATCAGTAATATAAGATGCACTCCAAAACAAAGAAATAAATTTTTTTAACTTTAATGAAGAAGAAAATCTCAAAGATATAATCAAATAAAATATGTAGGAAAAGAGATTTTTTATGACCTAGAACTTCTCAAAAGTTAGGTTTTAAGCAAAGTAATTTGAATCTAAATTTACTGGAAAGAGAGCTAAATCTGAAGCTAATATCTTAAAAGAGTTATTAAAGGAAGATCAAGAGGAAAAAAAGACTCTAAAAAAGTAAGACTCCTACATGTTCCTTGATATGATGTTATAGAATAACTTTAAATAAGGAAATTTTAAAGATTTTATTATTGGATCTGCTGAAGACTAGCCTTATATACTCAAATAAAAGTAAACAGAGTTTGCCATTAGAAATTACTCAAATGACTTACCTGTTTTACCCAAACCTATAACTCTAGTAGACCAGCTTTAAAAGGATAAATAAAAATCTTTGAGGAGTTAAAATTTATAGATCAACATAAATGGGTATGGATTAAGTGATATGCATGCTCCATTTTTAGTTAAAACGCTGAAGCATAAACCAGTAAAATCAGTAGAAATTGGAAATAATAATTTCAAGGTAGAAATTTTAGCTTACTTTAGAAAATAAATTTTGATTGCAAAAATAAAATTAATAAATAGGACAAAGGCATAGAAATGATTTTATCTGAGCTAATTAATTATGAAACCTAATCTTTAGACTTGTCTTTCAATACATTTACCTTCAGAATAATGGATTCTTTTTAGAATGTTTTATCCTAAGAGTATTCACTCAAAGACCTTAATTTGGAAGGAAATAAGGTAAGTGATTTGCTAATTTTTTATTAATATTTTCATATAATTAATTATTAAAAAATAATCCTAAATACTTCACCAAATCTTTTATTGTTTAAATATACTTTTTAAAATTTCTCAGAAAAATAATTGGGTGAGAATTCTTTTTTCCTTTTAAAAAACTTTAAAACATTCTTGGAAAACTATAAAAAATTTAATATTGGATAATTTCTATAATCAATCACTCATTTTTTTCAGAAAAAGATAAAGATATTTTTTTCACTTTTATTTCAGATTTTCTATTTTTAAAATTTTGCTAAATTAAATTATTTAAAGTTAGGAGATGCTGCTATAGAAAAGATTTCAAAATATGCATTACACTTAGAAATTTTAAATGTTGCAAATAATTCAATAACAAATTAGGGTGCGATTTACTTAAATAGAATGCTCGTATATTTGTTTATTGTTTTTTAAAATTAATAATTTGTTTTTTAAACAGAAAGGTCAAACGAGGCTAAGAGAACTTAAGTTACATTGGAATAGAATAAATGGAATTGGAGGTAAGTTAATAGCTGAAGCTCTTTATCACAACGACTATCTTAAGGTGTTGGACATTTCATATAATTCAATGGGCATAGGCGATCCTGAATGTTCTGTTTATTGGGCTAAAATGTTAAGTAAAGACTCTAGATGTGGGTTAATACATTTAGATCTATCGTATAACAGGTAAAAATAATTTATTTTTCTTAAAGATTTTTGAGTAAAATTTTACCACAAAGATTTGATGAAGTGTCCTCTAAAATAATATCAAATGAGCTTAAAAATAACAATACTATTTTTGGGTTACACTACAAGGGTAATAGTGGAGAAATAGATTGCTAAGGTTTCTTAGTAAAAATTAATTCTATTGATTAGAATAGTTCAAAGCAAGAATAAGAAATTTAGTCAACTTTTAGAAGGATGAAAGCAGTAAAATAAATTGTAGGTTTTATCTTTATTAATATCAACTTTTAAGCCTAATGAAATTAAAGGAAAGTTTGGAGTTATGGAAAATTGTTGGATCTGTGAAGGATGGTAAGAGAAGGAGTTTATTTGGAATCCTACATTTTCAGGTCCTGTTGAGTTTCCTCCAGTTTTTATTCACTTTAATTTTGATGGATACAAACCTCATCAAATGAAGTATATTAATTTTAATGGAAGAAAATACTTCTCTCTGTTTTAAATGGTCCCTCCTAATACAAAAATTTTGTACTTCTTTACAGCAGCTGGTAATCAGCTTCATGCAAAAGATTAGTAATGGACAATATAAGAAGCTACTATTCATATCTAATTTGCTGATAAATCAAAAGAATGCTTCTTGAATAAATTAAATATTATAAGGACATCTGTCAGCCATTAAGTAAGAAATTTTTTATAAATTTTCATATTAAGAAAACATTTATCAATTTATTATTTAAGAGCTTTTGATTTTAAATATGTTTAGCCTATTAATTTATGATTTTTATTAGCTTTATGATAGTGAATATACAATGTTGATTGATTGCATACCCAGAAAATAAGAATTAGAAGCTTTTATGCCTAAATAGTAAATGCTTAACTTCTAATGGGATATATAGAATTCTGTCTTTGAAGATAGAGTTAAGAATAGTAAATTATCTTTTAGTTTATTTTCAATAAAAATATTTAAAAATAAAACAGTACCTAATGAAAATTTTTTTAACTAATGTTTTGAGTTTGATTGGAGATGGGGAGTTAGACTTAATAGAGCAGTAAAGGAGGTTGATTAGCTTGAAAAGCTTAAAGCTTATTTCAAGTCTCATTATTCAAAATTAATTAAGCTTTACAAATATTATGCCTCTTATTAACCTAGTGGAGAGATTTGGTGTTGGAATTAATAAATTTATTAAGAATTTGTTGTTGAAACAGGAATTGTTGATGGAAGATATTTTAAAATAAAAGATAGTCTGTTATGTTTTATTATGTCAAACAACTTAGCTGAGACTAAAACTCATCCTCATTTATTTAATGAATATCAACTCATGCTAAACCCAGAAAATTGCTTGATAAGATATTAAATGATAGAAATATTTACATTAATAAGTATTGAAAAATATATTAAACCTGGTCTGTGTAAAACCCTTGTTGATGCTGTTGAAACTTTATTTAAGCATGGTTTGGGAAATATCATAGATAACATTCCTGATAGCTAGGAGTGGAGAGATAATAAATTATATACTGAAAAGGTAGATAGTATCATTAAATTATATTTTTAGCTATTCTAGCAATTATTCAACAAATACAGTAAAAGAAGGGATCCTAAAGACACTATGGGATTATTTGATTTTAAACAATTTCTATAAGATTATAAGTTCTAGGATGTAATTTTTAAAATAATCATCTAAAAAGTAATTTTTGGTAAATAAAAATTAGATTGAAGAAAAAACTATAAATATAATATTTAATTCCAGCATACCCATTTAAGTTGATGAATTAAATAAGTAAACTCATATGTAAATGGATCTAATGTCATTCATAGAAGCTTTGGTATTTATTTATTTTTTTTTTTTTCATTTTTTTATGGGATAATCTAAAACAAGCATCTTTAAATATGATAAAACTTCAAATAATTAAACAAGGCCAACTTTAGAAAAAATAGATTCTTTCAATTTAGCTTTAAAAAAACTATTACCTGATTGAAAATATTTAGTGAAAAAAAATAAAAGAAAACAAGGGGGAAAAAAATGAAAAGAAAAACTCAGTTATTTGTATAAAATCAAAAGTTTTTTGTCAAAAATAATTAAATTTTAACTTTAAAATAAACTTGAGATATTAAATGATTAAAATGTTTATGATATATTTATATTGATTAATACATTAAAAACATAGGCAAGATTAGCTGATTAATATAGCTTTATACCATATAAATAAGAATAAGATAACTTTTGGACTAAGGAAAAATGCTAAGAAAATCCTTTACATATTAAGTTTGAGTCTTTCATATTAAAATTGATAAAAAATTCTAACAACATTAGCTTTTAAAATGAGTTTGATTACTAAGATAATAGTATGTTTTTAGAAGATTTTGAATCTTTAAAACATGGTAAATAAATATTAGAGAAAACAAGAAAAATGATTTAAAAGAAAGTAGTTGGAACAATATCAACGATTTTAATGATGAGAGGAAAAAAAGAAAAAGAGAAAACATATAGTCTCACAAATTAAGCTCCTTCTTCATTTAGTATTGGTTCTACTTAATAAAATAATTAAAAAGATTAGAATATTCATTAACAATAGAGTGGTTCTTTTTTTAATATTAAGTTAAAAAATATTACTCAGGGAAGTAAACTAGATAGTTCTAATAAGATAGACTCAGATGAATCAAGAAAGTAAGATAAAAGTGATTAAAATCATTCAAAATATGATAATCTATCAAAACGTAATTCTGAAGATGTCTCTATCTTGAACTTTCGTAAAAATACTAATACTGAAGAAGATGAAATTCCTAATAATTAATCTCCTTAAAAAAGAAGAAGTTTGATGTATCTTTAAACTTAAAAATTAAAAAATGAAACAAGCTTAGGAAGCAATAGACCTTCTTCACCTGCTTATAGTGGAGTAAAAAATTTAGAAATTGGTAGTAGCAGTAAAATAATTTCCAGAGATTTAAGTGATATTAAGTCAAATAGAAAAAGTTAATCAAAAATAAATATACAAGGTAAATCAAAATTAAAGCTAATAAAAGACTTTGAAACACCAAATAGTAAAGCTTTCTCACTAAATAGTACAGAAATTAATGAAAGTAGTAATCAGAAAAAAATAGTTCAAGAACCTAAAATAAAAATATTATTTAATCCTAAAAGTAAGCTTTCATCTAATTCTCCTTCAACTGCAGTTTCATCACTTACTTCTAAAAGCAATTTAACTAGCAGAGCTCACTTTTTTCCAAAGAAGGCAACTTATGATATTAATGAAATTAAAAAAAGTGTTTTTACTTTAGCTTAATCACAATTAGATTTAAATACACCAAATGTATTGGTCACTTAGAATTCCTATCTTCAAAGTCCTACTAAATTAATTAATAAAAACCCAACTAAAAGAAAGAACATAAGCTAGATAGCTGAATCAAATTGATATAAATAACATAAAAAAATAGATTTATCAAAAACAAATAAAGCAAAAAATATTAGTTAGTTTAGTAGACTATTAAGTATTTTTTTAAATAAAATGAATATATTATATTAAGTCATCTTATTTAATTATTTTTCTCTAACAAATTCTTTTTTTACATAAAAATTTAATTAAATACCCTTTGTCATAAAAGCAAGATCTTATTTTAGCATTAGTTTTTTTATAAAAAATGATATTTTTAAATTGATAAAATATTCAAATCAAGCCAAAATAAAAATTCTAAGAGTTTTACATTATTAACTTTGCTTGAAAATAAATAGCAATTTTTTTTTATCAAAATTTGAATTATCTTTTAGAAGTAATTTGCTAGAATTATGAATAATTCATTAATCAACAAATAAAAACTCAGTAAAGAGATAGAGCTTAAAAATAACTAAAGCATAATGATATTAATAATTAAAAAAATATATTTATCAAAAAATAGTAAAGCTAAGAAAAATCAGGCAAATTATTAACCTACTAAACAAATTAAAACTGAGTTAAAAGAAATACATGATTTTCTAAAGATAATTTCATCATTTTTTTCATATTTTTTTTCA
Source organism: Tetrahymena elliotti 4EA (assembly GCA_000231825.2). NCBI lineage: Eukaryota > Ciliophora > Oligohymenophorea > Hymenostomatida > Tetrahymenidae > Tetrahymena > Tetrahymena elliotti. The sequence goes on from JH720293.1 coordinate 3,173,737, forward strand.
ATATAAAGTAAAAACTATTTTTGTAATAGAGCTTAGATTATGAAAAATTTATTTTAATTATTTAAAGTGTTTTTTATTTGTGAAAGTAAACTAAAAGGAAGATTTATTGGATAAATTTTTGTTTTTCTTTATTTTTGAATTATACTTTTAGTAATTTGATATCAATAATAAATAATTCAAATCAACATCCACCACAAATTTTTATAAATAAATTATTGTTCATAAAAATCAAGATATTTATTAAATATTTACCAATTTTAATACAAAATTTTCAAATAAAAAAAATTATTTATTTTGTTTACTTAGCTCTAAATAATTACAAATTTCAACAAAATCCAAATTCCTTCTTTTCAAAGATAAGTAACTCAATAAATTTTACTAAGGCTAGTTTATAATGGATGATTCTATAAAATCTATTAACTCAAAAAAATAACATCCTCTTAAAAAACTTTCTCTGCAGACATTTTAAAAATCTAAATAAAATTTAATAGTAGATGATAAAGATGATGACAACAATTTGAGTAATAATAACATTTCCTTCATTCCATTAATTAAAGAAAATAGTTTTCTGATAGGAAATAATGATGAATATAGTGAACTCAATAGCTAGAGATAAAATATAGTTTAAAGATAAGATGATTAATTTGATTTCAAAACTGATAATTTAGAATATTAATAAAATCATTTAAAAGATCATTAAAAGAGTAATTAAGATACGTAAATGATATTAAAAGAATTAGAATTAGCACAAGACCATAAAGATAATAACTATTTTAATAACGATGAACTTAAAATAAATTATAAATAAATGGAATCTGTGTCAGAGTTAAATAACTCTTTTTAAATTTAGAAGAAGTTTGATACTTTGTATGAAGATAATTAGATTTAGTAAGTAGAACATTCTGAAGATAAAACAGACCAATTTGATGAAGTTGAACAAATAAAAAATGAGAAAAAAGCCTAAAAAAAAAGAAAAAGGCATGAAGTTCAATCTGATGCTAATTTTGAAGATCTCACAAAGTTAGAGTTCGATGATTAAAATACTTAATAGTAATCAACATAAAATGAAAAATAAATAAAAGAGTATGAAGATCATAAGTAAAATTTTGTAGTTTTTGATTATGAAATGTTTAAAAGACAGAGAGAAATATTCTAACTAATAACCACAAAAAATGTTCATGCTAAAAATCTAAAAATTAAAAAATTTGTAGATTTTTGCATAAGCTTTCTACCTTTTGAGGTGGGAAAGATAAAGTTAGAAGGGAATGTAAATTTACTTAGCGACTTTATGAAAGGTGTAATAATTCCATATCTCTTAATACTAAATCACTCTGAAGCAAACAAATTACTTCCAGTGATGAATAAAATAAGTAAAAACAACTATTTATAATACTGTTACAATAAAAATGTTGATCTCAAATAGTATTATAATATTGTAAATGATCATATTTTAATTAGGATGTGTAAAGAATTGTAATGGAGAATTTTGATTTATAATGCTTTAATTATCTTCCTATTAATTGTATTTTTTATTTACAGAGCTGCTGTTTTGATATTTAATTTTAGTGATTTTTAAGAATTGAATGATGGGAATCTAAAATACCCATATACAGGATTGGATAAATCTTGTATTGTCTTTTAAATTATTTTTTTGATTTCTGCCACTTTATTGCTAGCTTTTAAAATTAAAGGACTCCTTTTTTATATAAAGAAGTATATTAAACTAACTCAAATTTTATATGCAATTACTCTCTTTCTTAACATACTTGCTTTCTGCCTAACATTAGCTCTTTTCTCTAGGAGTAGACCCTTAGTTTACAGATTATCTTCATCTGCTTATAATCATTAAATTGTCATCTTTTGTGTAAACACCATCTCTATCATTCTTGGCATAATATCTTCCTAGTATACTTTAATTTATTGCAAAAGGATCGAGTGCTTTCTTCAAATAGAATAAACTAAAGAATTGCTAGATTTATGAAATTAAAAGAATAATTATTTAACTTAATATTATTTATAAATGTAATTAAAAACCTATATTTAGAAATTAAGTAATTTATTTAGCATAAATAATAACTATAACTTCTAAGCATGATAAAAAGGAGTACTTGAAATTTTTTTATATATTAATTTACAAAAAATTAAAAATGTTTGAATTAATTTGAAAATTAATTAGAAATAATTGAGTTAAGTAGAAATGAATTGATTAAACAAGAAAATATATTTGATTGAATTAAAAAGCAATTATTTATTTAAAATGCAATTATTTAGTTAAAGTGGATTGATTGAATTTATAAATTAGCAAGAATTATTAATAAGTTTTTGATAATACTTGACAATCAATGAATGTAAAAGAGTAGAATCTTTAAAAACATCAAAATATTTATATAATTTAATGTTTTTTCTCTATATCTTTTTGTAAATGAAATAGTGCAGTATAAATTTAGAGGTTGATTAAATCAAAAAAAAATAAAAATTTTTTTGTAAAAATTATAATTAAAAACTTAAAAAGATACATAAATCAATTAGTATATCCAAAAAATTTAGAAAAAAAAGGAAAAGAGATGCCTCCCAAAAAAGAAGAACCCGTCAAGAAAGTTAAGTTAGGTCGTCCCGGTAATACCTTAAAAATGGGTATTGTTGGTCTTCCCAATGTTGGTAAATCTACCACCTTCAACTTGTTATCCAACCTTAACATCCCTGCTGAAAACTATCCTTTCTGTACCATTGACCCCAATCTTGCTAAGGTCTTTGTTGATGATGAAAGATTTGACAAGCTTTGCGAAATGTAATTTTGCTTTTTTGATTTTATTTAATGATTAAAAATAAATAGCATCTGAATATTTCCATTCAAAATGTTTTATTGATTGGTTTATTGTATGATTGCAAATCATTTATTTATTTATTGGTGTTCACATTAATTAATAAAGAGTTAATGATTTAAGAAAATTATTTTTACAAATGAAGAGATTTAATTAAAAATTTAAATAAAAAATAGCCACAAGCCCAAGTCTAAGGTTCCTGCTACTTTGAGTATTATGGATATTGCTGGTTTAGTCCCTGGTGCTTCTAAGGGTGAAGGTTTAGGTAATGCCTTCTTAAGTCACATTAGAGAAACTGATGCTATCTATCACGTAGTTAGAGCTTTCGATGATCCTGAAATCACTCACACTGAAAACGAAGTTAATCCCGTTAGAGATATGCAAATTATTAGTGATGAATTAGTTTACAAAGATTAAGAAATCTTGGGTAAGAGATTAGAAGAAGTTAACCATAAAATTAATAGATTCAATGATAAGGATGCTAAAGAAGAAAAGGAAATTTTAGATAAAGTTGATGCCTTATTAAAGGAAAAGAAATGGGTTCGTAGTGCTGACTGGAGTGGAGTTGAAGTCGATATCCTTAATAAATATATGTTCTTGACTTCCAAGCCTGTTGTTTATCTTGTTAATCTTTCCTCTGAAGACTACATGAGAAAGAAAAATAAATGGCTTGTCAAGATTAAGGAATGGGTTACCACTAACTGCCCTGGTGAAATTATTCCTTACTCAGCTGACCACGAAAAGCAAATTCATGAAGGAAAGCAAGATCGTAAATTATTATCATTTTTCATTTTTATTCTTCTAAATTTTACATGATTTGCATATAGATTCAGCAAAAATGGATTAATTTGCAAAAAGCTTTTTTTTCAATGATTTGATTTATTTACTTAACAAATAATTTTATAATAATAGCTAAGACTTCTATGATGAGCAGAATCATCAAAACCGGTTACAAGGTTTTAGATTTGATTTACTTCTTCACTGCTGGTCCCGATGAGGTTAGAGCTTGGACTGTCCGTGCTGAATCCAGAGCTCCCCAAGCTGCTGGTGTTATCCACACTGACTTTGAAAAGGGTTTCATCTGTGCTGAAATCATGAGATACGATGATTTCATTGCTGCTGGTTCTGAAAACGCTGTCAAGGCTGAAGGTAAATACTACTAAAAGGGTAAAGAATACGTTGTTTAAGATGGTGATATTATTTTCTTCAAGTTCAATGTTTCCAAGGATGGCAAGAAAAAGTGATATAAATTTAGTAGAAATAAAGTATAATAAAGCAAATTAATATTATTAAATACTTATTTAAATGCTATATTACAACTTATTAGTATCTATATATGTTTTTATCATAACTGACTGCATTGCAAATAATAATTTTGGTTATTATGCTGAATTATATAAATAAATTATGAATATCAAATATTATTCTTAATAAATATAGAATGAATTTAAAATAACACTGCATACCAAAATCAGTAGAATAAATGTTATTTGATTTAATTATTTATATTTCTTTAAAGATTTCAGTTTTAAATGTATCATCTAAGTGAAAGTGTCTACTTTTATTTAATATTAATTTCATCTATTAAATATTTATTTAATTAATATATCAATCAATTTAAATATTCTTAATTTTTTTCTATATTTCTTATACTATTTATTTTTTGAAATAATATTAATATCCTTGATAATAAAACAATTATTTAATTTGTTGATTTAGTTTATTTTTTTAGAGAAATTTTTGAAAAAAGAAATTTTTTTAAAAATAATTATTAATTAAATTAATTTTTTAAACAACAATTGAAATTTTTTTTTTAATTAAAATTACCGTAATTCTTCAAGTATTCACTCACATAATTTTGATGAGAAGTGGATTTTATCTGAGAAAGTTTTTGTAAAACAAATAAAATTTTTTTCAAAAGCTAGCTTCTTTCTTTTATTTTCCATAAATAGATTTTATTAATTTTATTTTATTCTGAAAATTGTTTTTCTTTTATTTTAAGATTATTTTTCCCTCATTTTTTAAATTTGATTTCTAAATCAAATTTCAAATAAAATAATTATCAAGTAAAATATTTACTGATCAAATAAAATCCTCATGTCAAAAATAGAAAGTAAAATTTTATTTATTTACCTTTTCTAAATTTGTTATCTTTTTTGGAGTCTAATATTTCTTTCATAGAAAATTGTTTTAATTTTTTTAAGATTTATTACTTTTTTCTAAAATTTTAAGTTGAATTATGCTAGAACTTTACAAAGTCTTTCATATTTTTTTCTAGAAATATTTGAAGTGTTAATAAGTTAAATATTTTACTCAAATATATTTATTAAATATTTATTTAAATGATATTTTAAATAAAATAATTTTTTTTGTACTAATTACAAAAATAATTGAATTTTATTTAATAAAATTAAAAAAACTAATCATAAAAAAATAAACAATTTCATCAATAAATTTCACTGAAGCAATTCCAATTTAGAATATAAAATATAATTAAAGGAAAACGAATTAAAGAGAATATTAATAAGATTCTTTTGTATTAACTTTCAATTAAAAAGTTAAGAAAATATTATTTATTGACCAAAAATTTAGCAGCTTATAAATTAAAGCAACTCTGAGGTAGCATACCTTAATTTTTTTTTAATGTTCAATGAAAGTTTCTCTATAGTAAAAAAATAATAATGATTTTTGAAAAATCCTCAAAAATAGCATGAAATCAAAAAAATTCTGACAGATGGGTGTAGAAACCTCAAAATGAGCTATTAGTATTATAATTTCCATACCTAAATTATATTTAGGTTGATCTTTAATTTTGAACAATACTTAATTTGCCTTAAATAGTGATCTTTTTACATAATAAAATTTGATAAAATATATCATTCGAAAAATGGTGCAGGAAAAAACTATTTGAGCCTTCTAAATTTCTAAATGAGTCTCTGAAATCTAAAAATTCAGCCTAAACCTAAAAAGTACATAATAAAGTAAGCTAAATTTGTTCAGAAGAGTTAACAAAGATTACTTTGCTTCTTAACATCTGTTGTCTAAGTTAAAAAAAATATTTGGCTTTTTATCAAATTTTTAATAGAGAATTGTGTTTTTAGCTTTTGTAGAAAATGAAATCATTTCTAAGCTATTGAATTTATAATTTTATTCATTTATTACCTAAATTTGAAATATTTTTAAGTTAATTTATTTTTTAAAGGTAATTAATTTGTTGCCATTTTTTAACTTTGAAACAAACAACATTAATTTTTATATAAAATTACATAATATGTCTACAAAATATATCTTTGCAGCAAAAATTGCTTACAATCTAATAAATTATAAATTTACGTATTCACAAATTAATTTTTTTTATTCTGGAGAAAAAAAAATATTTGTAAAAAAACAAATTTAAAATTTTTAGATAAGAAATTAATTATGCTGTGAATAATTTTTAGTTCAGACGTTCTTTCTATTCCTTTATAATAAAAACTTTCTTATCAATTTTTTTTACTGAATTAATCTATTTATCTTTAAATTGAAGCTTGATAGAAAGATTTTCAAGCTTATGACTAAAAAATGTATGATGGATGAATTTTATTTTTATAAATTTTATATCTTTTCTAAATTTGTATCTATGAAATTAGAGAAAAAATACTAAGTAAATTTGGTAGCTCAAAGCTTTTAGCTAATACTGACAACAAATGAAATGACTATTTATCTTTTTTCTTATGATAGATAGATATGATTTTCTTCGTAATTTTTAAAGTAAAAATAATTATTTCCATAATGAAAGAATTTTAAGAAAGCTTATAACTGATTTTTAGATTTAAAAACATTCAAAACGTATTACATTAAGAAAGAAATTAAAATGATCTTTTTCTTATACATTCTGTTCCAATTCGAGACCTTTAATTAGTTTTTTCTTTTCTGGAAGGATTTCTCTCTTTAATTAAATTGTAAATTTTGTGAAGGTAAAGAAAATTATGAGTTTTAATTTAACTTTCTATTTTAAAAATTGACTCAAATTCACACTTAATTTCCTACCTTCTAAAAGTTTCTTAAGAAAAATTTAGACAATACATGCAAATGTAACATGATGAGTTTCTCTAAACAGCTCATAATAAAAAAGCCTTTAAAAAGTAATGAAAAAATAAATAACAAAGTTGAAAGGCTAAAACCCTTACTTATTGAGTGTATAGTATTTTTTATAAAGTAATCACATTGCTTTTGAATATTATAATATAAATTGATTATGAAAAATCTAATAAATAATAATATTTTGTATTCCTTAACTTATTACAATTAACTTCATAAAATATTGCAGTTTATATTTTGGTAATTGTCTTGATTCAATATAATTTTAATAAACTAAAAAAAAAAAATTTTTTTCCAAAAAATGAACTATATTTTTATCTTAGCTTTATTTATAACTGCTAGCTTTACTTCAGCCGTTGATCTTCCAGGTAATGTAAACACTGTTATGATAAATAGTGATATCACTTACAAATATAGTATTGTAGGTGATACTATTAATATGCAAGTAATATTAACTAACAATGGTGCTATTGGTATTGGCATTGGAGGGTCTCAAATGGTTGGAATAGATGTAGCACATCTTTGGTGGGACAATTCTAAAGTTAATATTGCAGATAGAAGTTACATCAACCCTACTTCTACTGGTGTTGTAGCACTTGATACTGATAGAAGTGGTTCAAGTGATTTTACTGATTTAGGTTCAACTTTTGACTCCAGTACAGGAAAATGGATAGCAACATTCAAGAGAAAATTAACCACTGGAGATTAGTATGATATTGCAGTCACAGATGGAGGTAGCACTTAAATTGCTGTTGCAAAGTTTGCAAGTCAAACTTGGGGATAACAACACAGCTCTGCTGTTTATAAAACAGTTACTTTAACTAGCTAATTATAGAGCACTTCTTTACTGATTTAAGCTGCTTTTGTTTTACTTGGCCTTATTGCTTTATTTTGAAAAATTAAAAAAAAAAAACATTACTTTTAGCTTATTAAAATGTATGTTGATATATATTAAATATAAAATATTAGTTTTTTAATCACATTTTTTTGCTAAAATTTAAAAGATTTTTATTCAAATAAAGTTTGATCTAAAATTTTCAGATTAAATTAACAATTTTATATTTATTTTAAAATTTTGTAAGTTCATTTCGCAAACAATTTATTCCTAAATCCCAAATTTTATCAAATTGAAATTAAATTTTTACCATCAAAAAAAACTTATTTTTTTGCTTAAATAATCACTCTTATTTTTCCATTTTTAAACATTAAAAATTCTATTTACTCAATTAAAAAAAATATTCATTAAGATTAGATAAAAAATTATTAAAAGAAATAAATTTCGGTTTTTCGGAAGGAATCTAAAATTATTTTCTAAAAGTTACTTATTATTACTAGTATCGATTAAACAATCTTTAGTTGTTAAAATTATTTAAATTAGAAATGAAGAATTTTTATTTTAGGTTTTAAAATCTAAATTTTTAATTAAATGAATTTTGATAGTAGTTAAAGGTTATTTATTGAATTGATTTATTTTCATATTGAAAAAAATCTGAAGTTTTTGCTTTGCCAACTTAAAATGAATTTAAAATAGCAAGCAGGTAAACTTTAATTAATATCATTTAGGATATCACTAATTAATTACACCAAATAACAATTATCAAGTTAATTCTTATAGAAGTTGATAAACTTCAAATCAAAAAATTTTTGACAATCAGTATTAAAATTTTTTTTTTTTGTGAGATTAAAATATATTGACCAAAAAATTTACAAAAGAAAATAATTAGAAAAAGAAATGATTAAGCCCTTTATATTAACCTTGCTTTTCATGCTAAATTTAGCATCAGCTGCTTCTACTATCCCAGGAAATGTTAATAGCATCAATCTAAGTAGTGATGTTATATTCAAGTATAGTATTGTTAATGATGCAATTAATATTTATGTAGCTATAACTTGCCCAGGAGCTATTAGTGTTGGACTTGGTGGATCTGTAATGACAGGATTAGATGTAGCACATCTTTGGTGGTAAAATTCTAAAGTCAATATTGTAGATAGAAACTACATAGACCCTCCGACCCCTTATAAAGTCTTAACTGATGAAGAAAGAGGAGGATCTAATGATTTTTAGGATAGTGGCTCAACATATGATGAATCAACAGGTAAATGGGTAGCAGTATTTAGTAGAAAATTGAATACAGGTGATAAATATGATTGTTAAATTACAGATGGTGGCTAGATTCAAATATCAATAGCTAAGTTCTCCACACATACTAATTGGGGAAATTAACATATTGGAACTTACTACAAATCAATTAAAATGACTTCAAGTCTAGATTAAAGTACTGATACTACAACTACAAATTCAAAGAATTCAGAATCATCTTATCTTATTTTTGGAGCTTTCACTATGATGTTTCTTTTTGCTTTATGAAAAAAGTATGGAGGATCTAAAATAACAAATTTAAGAATAAGAAAAAATATATTATGTAAATAAATATGTTTATATTTTTAAAGTAGAACTTTGTTTTAATTAACATTCTTTTTATTTGAATGAGAGTTTTACTTTAAATTATCAATTTTTTTTTGCAATAAATTTGTGATATTGTTTTGAATAAAAATTTTAAGATAAATTTATCAATAATCAATAAATAATTGACAAAAAATAAGATAGCCGCCCTCTTTAATTACAGAAAAATAGAAAAATTAGGAAAACTTTATTTTCCATTTTATTATTTAATTAAACTAAAAAGAATTTTTTATTTTTAACAATGAAACAATTTAAATTATTTAATTGAATTCATATTAAAATCCCAAATTTTTGAGAAATTATGATTATCTGTTTGATTTTTGATTAAAATATTTTGAAAAATATTATTTTATTTAGTAAAATGATTCTAATATCAAAATATTAAATATGAAAAATAAATTGCTCTTTTTCTAATTAATATAATTAATAGGAAAATAAACTGCTTTTAAAATAAATTTGATAATAGAAATAATGTTAAATATCTTGAGTTTAAGATATTATGAATGATTTAATAAGCTAATCAATCTATCTTTTATTTTTTATAAATTTTGTTTAAAAAATAAATAATTTTTAATAGCATTAAATTTATCTTTTGAGAAAACTAAATATTTTTTTGTTTTTTTTAATAATATTGTTTTATTGATTTTGAATTCAATTAACTTTTCCTTTCTTTTTGGTCTTATAAATATGTTATTGTTAATCTGATTTAGTTAAAAATATACATATTTTTTAATTAATTAAACTTTGTTAATAGATAAGAAAATAATAAAAATATTTTATTAATCAAGGTAGAGAGATGAGAAGAAAAACTTCTTGTATTTAAAAATTTAGAGATAACTAAATATTAATTAAGTGGATCATTTGATTAAATTGATAGAATAAAAAAAATTATACTTATTACTATAAAAGAAATCATAATAAATATCTCAGCCAAAATAGTTAATATAACTAAATATTATAAAAATAATAACTAAAAAAATGAATCAAATACTTGACAATAAATATACAATTATTAATGAAATAGGTGAAGGAGTAAGTGGGAAGGTATTTGTCTGTAAATGTGAATAAGGCCCAAGAAAAACGAATTTAGTAGCTATTAAGTAAATATCTGAATTTACAACATTAGGAAAGAAAAATGACTACTTGAATAAAGAACTAGAAATAATAAAATTTTTAATAGAATAAAATAAAAATGAAAATGTTTGTGAAAACGTTCTATAAATATACGATGTGTTCAAACAAGGTGAATACTTTTATATCGTTAGCGAATATTGCTAACAAGGAGATTTATTATAATACTTAACTAATAATCACATGAACTTATCATAACAAAATTATCTAGATATAATCCTATAAATAGCTTAGGGAATTTAGTATCTACATTCTATAAACTTAGCCCATAGAGACCTGAAACCTGAAAACATTCTTATGAAGTATGATGCTGGTCTTCAGCTAGTTATTACAGATTTTGGAATATCTTCTACTTAAGATATGAAATCAACTGTAGGAACAGTAAATTATATGGCTCCAGAAATATTTTTGTTACAAAACTATGATAAAACTGTAGACATTTGGAGTTTTGGCTGCATTATGTATGAAGTTATTTACAACTAATAACTATTCTCAGCTGCAACAACTCAAAAAATAGTCATGGAAATAAAAAATTTTTAAACCTACTAAAAAGAAGAAAATAGACCTTTAGTTAGAGATCTTAACTAAATAATAAAGAGCTGCTTATCAGTAGATCCTTCTTAAAGACCGTCTATGCAAGAGGTTTTGCTAAACTTATAAGAGTTGGATAAATAGTATAATGATTAATAAGATTAATAATATGAAGATGATGAAAGTGGAATAGAATTAAGTTATGAAGATAGTGAATAAATAGATGAACAAAGCGAAGATGATGAGAAAGTAAAAGAATACTATCAACCTAATAAAGAATTAAAAGAAGATATTCAAAAAGCAAGCACATAAGAAAACTCTATTTAAATATATGATTTAAGAATAATTTAATAATAATAAAAATAAGAAGAAAGGAGAGATGAAAATACAAAACAAATTAATTTTAAGGGATGGTTAGGATATATTTATAAAAAGTGTCTTTTTAAGATCATAAAATAAAAAGAATGCTTTAAGCAAAATAATCAATAATAAATTCTAATAGTGAGTAGGGATTAAGTTCAAAATTTTTTACAAAAGTTTTCAAATAATTCACCTAATGATGAATATAAAGTAGCTGTGTTATTACATCACATATTAAATAGAAGCGTAAAACAAAATGATTAACTTATTTAACAAATTGAAAAAGTGATAAATGATGATGATGATAAAAGATACTTTTAGGACTGTTTAGATTAGTGCGTAATATAAAAACTTAATAATAAAAAAATTGATAAATTTTTTGAATTATCAAAAAATTAAAAATTCTAATAAATATTCAAAAAGTTAAGCTTTACAGGTATAGAGCTTACTTAATCTTAAGCTAAATATATTCTAAATTAATTAAAAGAAAACAATTTTCAATTTTCAATTCTACCACTAATACTGATTGTGCTTATTTTTTTCATCATTAAACATTTGTTAAAATTAATAACATAAAAATAATTTGAAAAAAATATTTCTAAAAGATGTATTAATAATAATAAAACTTTCATCACAGATTAGAATAGCATGATTAAAAAATTATTTTTTTGGTTAAAATTAAAAGAGAACTTAATTGAAGAAAACAGCATGATTAAAGAATTGAAAAAATCTATTTATTTCAAATGGTTAAGTGGTAAGTTTGGCATTAAGGATTGACCTCTATTAAAAACATAATTAATTTACATTTTTGTAGGATTTTTGTTTGAGTTGCATTTTATATTTGTTGAAAAAAAAGATTTTTTGATACGAAACATAAATAAAGAAATAAAATACTTAAATTTTATTAATTAATTAATGAATTATATATTATTTGTTCATATTTTTTCTTTTTTATTTAGATTATTGAAATACTTTTCTTTTGCTACCTAAAAAATTATTTAAGAGTTTTATTGTCCTGTTTACAATACCATTTCTGCAAATAACGATTTGGAGGTTATCTCTTTGTCATTAATGTCATTAACTAACAATTTATAAGGGGAATCAAATTCAGCCATGTATCCATCGCTCATCACTACAACTTTATCATAGTCTGCTATAGTGTTTAGTCTATGAGCAATAGTGAATATTGTTGAATCTTTGAACTAGGTCTTAATAGCATTCTAAATTAATTTATCTGTTGATAAATCTAAATTAGCAGTAGCTTCATCTAACACAACAAGCTTACTTTTGTTCAAAATAGCTCTAGCTAAGCAAATTAATTATCTTTATCCTACTGAGAAAACACTTTATGCATTAGACATATCAGTGTCTAGCTTTTTTTCTAATTCATTTACTACTTTAAGCAACTCAGTTAGTTTTAATGCCTCTAATATTTAATTTTCATCAAATATTCCTAATGGATCAATATTTTTTCTGACAGTTCCTGAGAAAACAAATGAGCTTTAAGGAATTATACTTATATTATAACGGAGAGTATTTAAACCTATAGAATTAATATCAACTCCATCAATTAGTATTTGTCCAACTTTAGAATCGTTTAGAGCTGATTTTTCTATATTTATCATTCTGAAAAGAGCTTATAGAAGACTTGATTTACCAGCACCTGTTCTTCCAATACAGCCAATATGCTCACCACTTTAAATTTTTAAGTTAACACCTTTCAAAACATAATCAAGATTTTCTCTGTATTTCATGTAAACATTTTTAAACTCTAATGAGCCTTTCTCGACCCATTTAATATGCTCCTGATTCTTAGTACAAGGAGTAGGATTAGCAATCTTTGTTAATTGATAATCTGTTGGTAATTTGAGAGGACCTTCAGGAGTGATGTTGATGATTTTTAAAACTCTTTCAACAGAAGTAAGAGAGCCTTCAAGTTAGATCAATTGTCTTATAAGATAATTGCATAATTCAATAATAATAGTTAAATAGACTACAACTTATCCCAATTAATCGCTATCTGAGGAGGTGTAAATAGCTATTAATATACCAGAGAATGTTACTAAAGAAGAAACTGCTTAGCCATTAAATGAAAAAGCTCTTCCAGAATAATAATACCATTAATTAGTTCTTATTGAGTCATTACTTACAGAGAAAAAGCGGTTTATAAACGATTTCATTTATTTGTAGACCTTAATGCTAACAACTCCTTAAATAGTAGTTGAAAAAAGAGACATAACTGGCCCTTTATAAATAGTATCGAGAGATTTACTTTGAACTATTAATTCCTTTGAATAAATTAACCAGAGATATAGACCTAAGCCATAGAATCCAGCTAATATAAAGAAGTAGTGATTATAGAGTGAAACAGTAAGCATTAAATTTAAAAAGGTCATTGGATTTTCAAGACAATCAATTAGATGAAAGAATAAAACAAAATCCATAGTTCCAATATCGTTTGAGAATTTATTTATTATTCTTCCTGTAGGATTTGTATCAAAATAAGTAACTGGAGCACGAGCAAGATGGCTAAACATTTATCTATGAATTTTTTTGTTTGAAAAGTAAGTAACTGCTGCAACAGAAAAATATTTCAAATAAGTAGCAAGGGTGTAGAATATTAAAATAATACCAGCATTTTTAAATAATTTATCTTTATCGCTTTCAGTATCATAACTTCCAATAACTCTATAAAAGAAAGTAAACAAAACTTCAGCACATGCAAAGAATGTAAAACAAAGAAAAGCAACAAATAGCCCTCCTTTAGATTAACTTATATACTTAAAAAGTGTTTTCGCTGAAACTTTAACTTATTCATCTTCATCTTTGGTGAATAATTAATTACTTTCATTTTCTTTCTAATTTGTTTCATCATCTTGCAATTTAATATCTTATTAACTCATTTCTTTGCGCATTGATTTATCTTCTAGTTCTTAGCTATCAGCTATTTTTTCTAACTCATGCTCAGTAATTTAATATTCTTTTTCAATTTAATAAATATTATCTTTTGTTTCTTCATAAGTACCTTATCCGATAAGTTTACCTTCATTTAAAATCAAAATTTTATCACATTATTTAGTAAAGTGAACTTAATGAGTGATTAAAATTATTGTTTTTGATTTAAGAATACCCATTAAGCAGAGTTGATGGATACTTTTAGCAACTTTAGCATCTACAGCACTTAGTGGATCATCTAAAAGTATTATATCGCTGTTTGAATAAACTGCTCTAGCAAGAGAAAGACGAGCTTTTTATCCACCACTTAATGTTATACCTCTTTCTCCAATTTATGTTTAATCTCCTTGTTAAAAAGAAGACAAATCTTCCTTTAAGCAGCAAGCTTCAATAACTTTATTGTAAAATTCTTTGTTCATCTCTTTACCAAATAGAATATTATCTTCTACTTTACCAGAAAATATGTAAGGTTCTTATTCAACATAAGCAATACTTCCATCAATTCTAATATCTCCTTGATAGAATGGCATTTCTCTAATTAATATTTGGAATAAAGATGACTTTCCTGAACCAACTTTTCCAACTATGCCATAAAATTTACCCTTCTCAATATTAAGAGCCTTTCCAAATTTGACAACAGGTTCCTACTTTTTTTCACTTTTATCCCAAAAGCATTCAAAATCTTCTGAAAATTCAATAGCATTTTTTGGATCAATTGTCTTTGGGTATTCATTTTCATTAGAAGTCTCCGAAGTTGGATTTGGAATAAAAGGATCTAATTTGATAATCTCTTCTAAATTTATATCTTAATTATTGTCCTTCTTTTCTTAATTTTCAATTTTCAATTATGCTAATTACTCAGCATATTTTGGGTTTTTTATAACTCTCTAAGTTAACTAGTTTTTTAAACTAGCAAAACTTCCGAATCTCTTAGATATTTCTTTCCATTAATAAATAAAACCTATACCTACTCCTGAAAGAATAAGCATAAATTTCAGCCCATTTATTTATTCTAATGTAGCAAAAATTTTTGCAGAATTAAGATTTACGCTTGAGGCATCACCATTGTAATAAATAGCAATTACAGGAAGAAAAACGGCAATCAAAATCATAGCATTTGAGAAGGCTCTATCAGTTGCTCTATTTAAAACAATATTAAAAATACTATTTTATTCCTTAACTCTAATCTCATCAACTTGCTTCCCAATAGTATTTTCCCAAGCGTACATTTTAATCAAACGAATTCCTTCAATACTTTCATTTACTAACTTTACTCTTTAATCTGATCTCACCATTTTTAAAGCAAAAAATTTTTATTGAAGTTTTCCAAGAATTTGTTAACTTGGATAAACAATCAAAATAAAGCCAATAGCTATGAGTCCATAGGCATGCAATCTAATGCAAATAATTACAGTTGTAGCTATAATTAGGAGTGGAGCCCATATAGCTTAAAAGGCATAAGGCATCAAAATCTCAATAAGGCCCAAATCACCAGATATTACATTAAACACCTTACCTATATTTGCTTTAGATATCTAATATTATGATAATTAAATAATCTTTTTGTAAATAAGTGCAATCAAACCTTGTCTTGCTAAAGTACTATTTTATTCTATTAAGAAGGAATATTTATTTCTAAAGCACAATGCCAAAAATATTAATATAAATAGAATTAATGTATAAATAACAGTCTTTGTATATGTACTGCTTCCTTCTGAATATTCATCTTAGAACGAAGTTATTATTTGTTAAATTAAAACAGAGTTAAAAACTTTGCAAACAACTTCGAGGAAACAAAAAGTATGAACTAGAATAAAATCAGCTCTAAGTGTCTTTTTAATCATCCCATATATATCAGATGCAGTGAATTCTTCTTTTTAGCCTAACCCTTGTAGAAATGACTCATAGATGCTGAGTGTATGTTCTACTTTTAGGTTGCTATCCAAATTAGGTATGTGTATTAATTATAACAATTTACTTTTAGATATCACATTGCTTCTCAAGATAAATAATAACTTAGAAAAATTGAAGTAAAATTATCTAGCCAGCCATGAGCTGCCCATAGTAAAGGTGTGATTATCCATTCTAAAGGTATCTTCATCCTTATCGACCTGTTTGCGGTCAAACTATTATTTTTGTTTTGAGGAATTATTCATTGTCTTTGGCAAATTTAATAAACAATTATATATTTTCTATTTATTATCTACAGTTTAACCTAAAATAATTTGATTTACTCTATGAATATGGTTTTATAAATATATTTGGTTTTATTTTAATTATAGTATTTGGATACGCTTTGGATTTACTCAATTTAAAAAACACCTATATCTAATTACTTATCTTTTTGATAATTTTTTGATTAATTTTGTCATTAAAAAGTGATTTATAAAGGAGAAGAATTAATTATAAACTGTAAAATTTATTAATCTGATAGAATCTATAAAAGATTAATAAACAATAAGGTATAAAAATATTAAAACATAAATTTGGAATATTTTTAAAAAGAAACTCAAATTCGATGGATTAGAACAAACAAACAAATAATAATTAATTATACAAATTCATTAAATTGTAACATCACTTCTCTGTATAAAAATTCTTCTTCTGATAAAGACTTAATTACATTCAATTACTATAAGCAAGATGAAAAATAAATTCTTCTTGTGTCTTTTTTTCGATGCATTTTTAAAATCTTATTATATTTTGAAATTATTTATTTATTTTTTTTTGCTAAAAGGACTGATAAAATAATTTAAGTTTAAATTAAAAACATTTAAATTATCTATTAAATCTTAAAATATTGAATTTTCCATATGTATTATTTCGTTTTAAACATTCAAAATTAAATTTCTAAAAATCTCATTTTAAAGCTAGTTTACGAACAAAACTATCTCTTTGTATTCTGTAAATTGAATAAGATCTTTGGGATATTTAAATTACTTTTATAGTATTTTAAGATGAAGTATCTTTTAATACTTTTAATACTGATTAAAATATATAAAAAGAATTATTTATTAATTTTAACGACACTTTCAAGATTATTAAAAAGTATATTAAAAATAAATCTTAAAAATTCTACGATTTTTTATGAGAGTATTTAATAAATAGAAAAGCTATTTATTTACAAATTGCAGAAGGCTAAAAATATTTTCTCTTAACCTGATAAATTTAATTTGAAATTGATAAATTAATCTAGGAAAAATGAGAAAAAGTAAAAGTTGAGAAAATCAGCTTAAATTGTTTTAAATATTTTTTTAGATATAAAAGAAATTTTTTTTGATGTTTTCTTTTTTTGAGTTAAAAGTAAAAAAATAAAGATAAATTAAATTTTATTAAAGAATAAAAATAAATTTTAACTCAAAGGAATAAGTAGCATTTGGTAAGTTTATTTTAAATTTATATTTTTTTTTACAAAAATACTATTTAATTTATTTACAATAGATTATGTTTAAAAAATAAGTTAAGTTTAATTCTTTTACATTAATTAAAATATCTAAGAAGATACTATTAATAGTTATGTTTTGAATGAATTATTTAAACTATTATTTAAAATATATTATCACATCATTTTCCTGATTTTAAGATTCCTTTATTTTTAAAGCTGAAAGATGATTTATCTGTATTTAATATTTATTGTATTGTACCTTTTTAAATTATTAAATACTTACATAATTTATTCTAAATAAAAATTTACCTGCTGAAAATTCTTGAGGGAACTACTAAAGTGATAATGAAGTAACTTGATCTTATTCTTTTTTCTTAAATGTTGTTTAAATAATTTTTTTGATTAGTTCATAGTAGTGGTAAGTACAGCTTACAGATGATATTATCTAAAATAAAAAAATTATAATTATTGATACTACATCAAGGATAGAAGGTTTTGCATACTATAACCCCACTTAGGTACTTTCAGGATAATTATTATCACTACTAGCAGTTAAAAAATAAATGCAGACCAAAAATATTTCTGAGCTAATGCAATAAAATTGTTTCAAGTTATTGTCAAATATCTTAAGCAATAAAATAAGGCCAAATGCAATTTAAACACCTCCTAAGACATAAAAATTAGTCTTGACTTATATTTATTATAATAAAATAATAGTAACTATCTTTCTCAACTCGCAGATTGTCCAGATGAAATAATTCTGACTATTTTCAGAGTTAATATCATTTTTTATAATTAAATTTGATGAGGAATATATGTAATTTTTATCATTTTGAAGAATTTCTACTGAATCCTTAGATATTCTGTTAGTTAAATTATCATTTTATTTTTTATTGTAAATTTCAATTGTACATTTTATTTAAATAAAATTGTATAATATAATAATAGCTAAATTTATTGAAGATAATACCAACTCTTTAGATATTTAATCTAATTGACTTAATTGATTAAATATAGAAACTATTGAAAACATAGCAAAGATAGAAATCAAACGTGAAGCAATAATAAATAACTGATCTTGAAGAAACCAAAAGATTGATTATTTGTTCTTTATTACTGAATCTAGTAATTTAAACAAAAGAAGTATTGAAAGTAAAATATTAATAATGAACAAATAATTTATTTATGTTTAAGATGACTAGTTATCTGATTTAATTAACTACCTTTCTCCAAACAATTTAAAATTATAATTATTGTAGCCATTTAAAAGTTCAATTCTCAAATTATAGGCATTTTTTGGTAAATACTATGAAATAATTCCTATCTATTATTGAAGCATAAAAGAATATTAAATATGAGGATACACTGGTATAATTACTTGAAATAATTGTAAATAATAAGAAATATTCTAAAGAGCATCTTTAAAATGAAGAAATGATTAACTGTATGATTATTCAATTTAAATACAGTCTGTTTTATTCACTTCTTCATATCCATATTTACAAAGGCAAGTATTATCTGATGGATTAAAAATTCTTGTTTTTGAGCTGCATATATTGCAGCCTTTGGGTGAATTAGGTATTTAGCACAATTAACAACTGAAGTGACAAGGAAACTCTTCATCAAATTATTAACAAGTTAGCTTATCAGAACATAAAAAGCAAAAATCTTAACAATTTTCACAACAGCTATTGGTTTTTTCATCAAAAAATTTTCCACTTTTTTTTATTTTAAATAATAATTTAAATCACTAAAAAAAATATGAATTAAGTATTTTAATTTTCATTTAATTGGTTCATGCTCAATAATGTCTGTTTTTTCATTTTTGGAGAAAAATTAGAAATAAATAAAATCAAAATTTGCGAAATATATCAATTTATAAGATACTTACTTTCCACAAAAAATGCATCGACCTTGTTTCATCAAAAAGCCACTCATACACTTTTAGCAAGAAGGAAGAAATTTTTCTAAAATTTGACAATTTTAATCTGATGGATTTTTTAAACATATTTTTTAGGTGGGGTTCAAGTAATATGTAGAGTCACTGCAAATACAAAGATTCAAAGTATTATCAAATAACATTTAAGAAGGGCATTCACATATTTTATTGAGCTGATTATAGTCCATAACATCTGAATCTAAGCAGTCACATTTTTAAGAAGAGCTATTAAATTTCATAGTTTCATTGCATAAACATTTACTTTATTCCTTATTAAATGTCATTTTTAGCTATTCTCTACAAATACATTTATCATTTTAAAAAATCATTGTTTCCTAATCTAGACATTCACATTTTGATTTATCCTTACTATACTTCATGCTTAATGTATCAACACATAAACAACTTTATGGATAAAAAGCCATAGTAATTTCATCTATACACTGACATTTCTGAGGTTAAGGATTATATATCATAGTTTAATCATCATAACATCCACAACTTTAATTATTTTAATTAAATTTATATTAGGTTTTGTTGCAGCATTACTCAATGCCACTACATTCACTAGGACAATTTATGCATTTAGTGCAGACATAACTTTATCGATTTTAATTTTAATCACAATAATATTGTTTGGGATAATTTTATTGGCAAATATTTTAATCTGAAATAAAGTATGGATAAGATATTGAGCATAAAATACATTAATTAGGTTTTTACACACATGTTAGACATGTATCATCACATTAAAGACAAATATTTACATTTCTTTAATCATCTTTTGATAAAAACCATCCTTACGGGCAATCTTAGCACTAATCTTAATAATTAGCTTAACCATTTTCACATACTTTCATTTAAAATAATAAAAGTTAACTAGATATTCCTTGAATAACTGAGTCAGCCCAAGTCTAATATGAAATTTGAATTTGGTTAGGTTGTATCTCTTTACAAATTATAGTTTATCTTAGATTATGATTTACTAAATTTTATTTATATCCTGTAAGTCCATTCATTAAGCATAGGTAGAAATTTTAAGATGCACAATTATAAATATCTTACAAATCTTAAAATTTGAAAGTTTTAGTTCCAGGAGCTGCAGGGATTATATTTTAATTTAAAAATTCATCATCATTAAATTAAATTATTTAATAGTAAGGATTGCTAGAAGGATCATAATATATGTAATTTATAATAAGCTTTTCAATAACTACATCCTAACAACTCTAAAAATTAAAGTTAAATCCATCATCTAATGTCTCTGTATTTTTAATGAATACACATTATTAATATTGATTTCCATAAAGAACTCCTATTATGTATGGGAATGCTAACATATTTTTATTGAAGTTAGGAGGGTTTTTAATGTTATACGAAAATTTCTATTAACCATCTAATTATATTTAATTTATCTCAAATATTCCAACAAAAAATGTATCTATACATATCTCTGCAACAGTAAACCTAACAAAGTAGTGATTATTACTTTTAAATGTAACAGAATTATCGTTTTCTTATTTTTCAATAATAAATCCAGGTTAATTTTGTACTAAATCCAATTAAATATTACTAATCAATAATTTTCTATTTTGACAATTCAGATTAAATAATACTGTTACTGAATGATCAGAATTGCCCATCCAAGAATCTTAAATATGAATCTTATCTTAAAATGGATAAGTAAATATAATCTGGCAATTTATTTTTTAGATAAGATTAGTAACAAAACATAAAATCCAAATTTATCTTGTGATACTCATTTTCTATATTATCTTTTTAATTTAATTTTTTCTGATTATTATTACTATCTTTCTTTTGGCAAATAAGAATAAAATTTTTTAACTCATTCTACTACCACTCATACCTTTGATTAATGAAATCTAATTTATAAAAGAATTGTTTTTATCTGGAAATTAATTAATTCATAGCATCCAATAACACTTTCTAACTTATGTTTTTAATCTTTACTTAAAAAAATGTGTGAATGATCTTCTTTGGAAACATACATAAATTAAACATTGATAAAGATCACCACTAATTTAGATTAAATAAAAAGTTTAAGTTAACAATTTGCAAATTAAAAAACTTAGAAATTTAACTCGAAATATTTGAAGATAATAGCTCATTCAACAAATTAAAAATCATCTCAAGCTATTCTTAGTGAGACATGAGAAAATTTTGTGTATTTAAAGTGACATAGGAACATATCACCTAAATTTAATTTAAAATTAATTTTTTGAAAATCAATTTTTCTCTAATCCACTATCACCTATGAATAAATTTAAAATTAGCCTATTTCTTTTTATTAATTTCTTGAAATTCTATTTTTCTTAACAACGCTAATATATTTTAAGAGCTCTAAATTAGTCTAATATAAATAAAAATATAGATATCAAATTTCTCACAAGAATCTAAACTTGTTTTTTATAATTTAAGATTATCTAGCTTCTTATTATTATTAATTTGGTAGCTAAGAGCATATCCATCTTAGATTTTGTAATTATATAGGCTTTAAAAACATATTTAATTGGCTTAGTTGGCAGATATAATTTGAATTTTCATTTACGTTTAGAGTTAGCTAATTAAGGAATTTGTTAAAAATTAGATTTAAATATTTTTAAAAATATATTTTTTTGATTTTGTTTGTTTTTAAAAAGGTTTAAAATTAAAATTTTTCCAATAAATAATAATTATCTAAAAAAATTTATATTTTAAAAAGAAAGTATACATTATTTCTTATGTAAGTAATTTGAAAATTAAAATATTTCAAAAAATTTATGTAAATTTTCAATTATCCATTATCTTCAAAATACTTTAGAAAAGTGGACACAAAAAATTTGATTTTTAATTTACATATCCAAAATTTCAGTGTATAGCCCTGAAAAGGCAGTACCTTAGGGTATATATATTTAGAATAATTTATTTAATAGTTATTACTTTTCAAATTTTAAATTGATTAACAGAATAGATTTCTAATTTTTTTTATTATTAATTTATTTGCTAACCAAAAAAATTATAAAAACTTGTTTTAATAGCAAAAAATGAATATCAAGTAAATATTTTAAGATGAATAAACAGAACTATTTTTAATAATTATTAAATCTATTTTTACTTGATATTTTAATAATTTATTTAATACATTTCCTTTCAGAATTTAGAATTAATATTACTTAAATCTTATTTTTTAGTATCTTCAGATCAGTTTTTCTGAAAATTTAAATAAAATGGTTTCTAGAATAGTTATTTTTAATATATATTTGATTCTATTATGTATTATTCCAAAGCTAAATATTTTTAAACCAACTCCCATTAATTTTATTTGGTTTGGTTTTGAAATAAAAGATATCCTTGGAAACTATCTTTGAAAGAACATTTATCAATTTTTAGAATTTTAATGGTGTCTACTACTTAAATGAATTTCATTAAACAGAAGTGATTATTTTATTTATACTTTTATATCTTCTTGATAAGATTTATGATATAATTATTCTTGCATTGTATTAATTTATGACTTATACTACTACTCATCAAAAAATATTTAAATTAAAAGATATATTCTTGAATTTTTATTTAATATTATTCATCAAAAAATTTCTAAAAATTTATTTTAAGAAAGAAAGTTAAATAATAAATAACATAGCAAGTAAGTAAGAAATTAAGTAAAATGAACATCGAAGAAAGCAAGTACGAGATAGTTACAGATTCTATTGTCAAGCCTCAAAATGATGAAAAGAGGTATAAGTATATCCGTCTTAAAAAGAATAAATTAGAAATAGTTTTTGTCTAAGATTTTCATGAAGGTAAAAGTGCTGCTGCTGCTAATGTTAATGCAGGTTGCCTCTAAGATCCTCTTCATAGATAAGGTAAATAATAAATTATCGTCAAATATATATTTCTTTTATCTTTTTTGTAGAGCTTATAAGATTTAAAATTGTTTTTTTGGTAAATAGGTTTGGCACATTTCTTAGAACACATGTTGTTTTTAGGCTCTGAGAAATATCCTTAAGCTGACTTTGATTAGTTCCTTAATGAAAATTCTGGTACATCAAATGCATATACAGAATACATGCAAACTAATTACTATTTTGAATGTTCTGATAATGCTTTTAGAGAAGCATTAGATAGATTTGGTCATTTCTTTATAGACCCTTTATTCAATCAAGATTTGGTAGATAGAGAAATGAATTCAGTTAACTCTGAACATTCTAAAAATTTGTAAGACGATGAATTTAGAAAGTTATAGCTACTTGACTCATCTTCCTTAAAGGACAGTCCTCTTAATAAATTTAGCACTGGTAATCTTGATACCTTAAAGCATGAATCTACTAGAGATGATTTAATTGCCTTCTATAAAGAAAATTACAGTGCAAATTTGATAAAAATGTGTATTTACACCCATGAAAATATTGAAGATATAGAACCTTATGTTGTTGATCTTTTTGAGTAAATTCCTAACTTTGATAAGCCAGTTCCTACTTACTTAGAAAAGCCATTCCCTAACCAAGTTTTCCAGTCTTTCTGGAAATATGTTCCCGCTAAGAATCATCACAATGTAATAGATAAAATTTAGTTTATTTTGGATTAATTATTTAAAAATTGTTGGTTGATTTTATTTAAATTCTTAGTAGAATTAATTCTTTATTTAAAAATTTTATTTTTTATATAGATTAAAATAATGTGGACTTCAGAATTTTTCACTAATGACAGATATCATAAACACCCATTGAAATATTGGTCTCATGTTTTTGGTTTTGAGGGAGAAAATTCTTTGCTATCAGCCTTAAAGCACTTAGGTTTAGCAGAAGGTTTAGCAAGTGGATATGAAGATATTATGAATAATATGTCTATTTTCTACTTAGATATTGAGCTTACTTAAAAGGGGTTATAATGCTATACAGATATACTTAACATTGCTTTTTCCTACTTGTAAATTATGAAGAAAACTGGAGCTTAATAATACATCTATGAAGAAGATCGTATTACAGGAATTCAAGAATTCAACTCTGCAGAATAAGAAGAATCTATGGATTACGCTCACTCTTTGACAGCAAATATGCAAACATATAAGCCATAAGATATTATTAAAGCTTAAATGTACTTTGAAGAGTACGACCCTGAATTAATTAATTAGGTTATTAACAGCTTCACTCATGAAAACATGAGAATTTTCTTCTCATCTTAAACTCTTGAATCTGAATGCACTCAAGTTGATCCTTACTATTTTTGCAAGTATTAATAATCACCTATGCCATAAAATATTATTGAACTCTTCAGTAACCCAACTTATAACCCTACCACTTGTGGAGGAAAGTAGATTGGATTACCTCCTAAAAATAACTTTATTGCTAAAGATTTGAGCTTGGTAGCTTAAGAATCAGAAAATCTTCCTAAACACCCAATAGTCATCAAAGAAGACTAGAAATCAATTGCTTATTTCAAATAAGACAGCAAGTTCAAAGTACCAAAAACTTTAGCCAAGGTTATCATATATTCCAATGAGTAATTTATTGATTTAAAAATTCTTCTCTTAAGTTAAAAATAATTTATTTAAAACTTCATATAAATTCATTTTGATAACAAGAAATAAAATCAAATAAAAGTGAAATAGATTTATTGTAAAAGAGATTACCTGAATTAATAAATTCTAAATGTAAAATAAAATTAATCTTATTTATTTTTTATTAGTGGAAATCTTAAAGAAAATGTTGAAAACTATCTTTTATACTAAATTTGGATGAAACTGTTCCAAGAAGAAAACAGAGAATTTATCTATTAAGCTGAGATGGCAAAGATTTATACTAAAATGTACATTAAGGGAACTTTTGAAATTGAATTTGAAGGTTTTTCTGAAACTCTACCCTCTTATTTAAATGTATTCTTTGAGAAACTTAGCAAATTTGATCCCACTCCTTATAAATAAGACTACCTTATTGAATATGAAAAACTTAACAAAAAGCTTCAAAATTTCTTCTGCAAAAATCCTTACAAGTAAGGCAAGTATTACAGCTAATATATAATTCGTCATAAAGGAGTATTTGGACCAAAGGAACTGTTATAAGCTATTGAAGGCATTACATATGAAAAATTATGTTAATTCCATAATGTCTTATTCAAAAATATTTTCTTAACTTGGTTTGTTACAGGTAATTTGACATCAAACAGTGCTTTGAATATTGTAAATTCAGTAGAATAAATTATTTTCACTAATCGTAATCCTCTTCCTAAAGTAAATTTGCTTTTGACATTAAAATAACCCAATATAATAATTCATTTTTTAGAATAAAATAGATGTCCCTTAATCTATCGACATATCAAATGAAGAAGGATTAGATTTTGTATGGGAAACTGATTTAGATGAGGGTGAAGCTAATTCATTCATTTGCTCTATTTTCTAATTTGAAAATTGTTCTGTAAAAAATGATGTCATAACTAAATTAATCGATAATTTCTTAGAAGAACCTTTCTACACCTCATTAAGAACTGAATAATAATTAGGTTATATTGTTTGGTCTATGACATGTGCTGAAAGAACAGTTATTTATGTTTATTTCTAAATCCAATCAGATGTTAAGCCTCCATAATATCTTTCTCAATAAATTGAAGCCTTTATTGGTAATACATTTAATTTATATTCACTTTAGTTATTCTAATTAAAATTCTTATAATAAAGAGGAAATGTTAGATGAAGTTAGTGAGATGAAAGACGAAGACTTAGATGTAATCAAAGAATCTGTTGAAAATGATTTAAGAGAACAACCTCATAGTATTTCATAAGAAGCTCTTCGTTTCTGGCAAGAAATATAAGGAAGAAGATTAAAATTTGATAGCAGTAAAATTAAAAATTAAAAAATTTAAATTTAAAATAATTTTTTATTTTTAATAGGAGAAAAGTAGATTGAAGAATTACAAAAAATAACTCTTGACTAATTCAAAGATGCCTTCAATTCTATATTTAGAGATAATAGATCAAACTTATAAATTCATTTAGTAAGTAAAGTACATAAAGAAGAAAATGAAAAGTTAAAGCCATCTGATGATATGGATGAAGAATCTGACTAACTATTTATCGAAGATATTCAATAATTTAAGCAAAAACAACCCAAAAACAAATTTAAATATGATTGAAAAATAAATGTTATTCTAAATTATTTAATTGTATTGAATCAAATTTATTTTAGTTTAAAAGAACTTATAATATTCTAAATAGAAAAATTTTATCTAAAATCATTACAATAAAAGCAATTTTATACTATTTAAAATATTAATATAGGACCATGTTTTATAAAAACTATATTAATATTATCAATATAAAGAAGTAAAATAAATCATGTTATAAATTTATTAAAAATTTTTTAACTAAAATTAATTATTTATTTGAAAAAAAGTATTGAGTTTGTTTTAGAAATATCATTTAGATTTTCATTTTTAATTTTGTGGAAAATGATAATGCTGATTTATTATCTAAATAAAATTAAATTATGATGTTTTTTAAATATTAACTCTAAAATTTGTGCAATCTAATTTTTATACCAATTAAATATGATTAAGTAAGTAAGCAGCAAAGTAATTTTTTTATCACAAGTATTTTTTAATAATGATATGAAAAAAATTAAAAGACAAAGATAAGGAAACATTTAATATTTTAATTAGATATTAAATGGAAATTAGGTATCATATAAATTTTATATCATAGATTTAAATTAGGAAAAATATTGATATTCTTTGGAAAATTATTTAAGCTTTAATATTATAAAAATTTATCTTTTTGTTCATTTACTTATTTGAGATTTATTTATTTAAGAGTTGTAATTTAATTAGTTTTTTCTTTATATTTTTTGGTTTTTTTCATTTTTTGAAAAAGTATAAATGATTTTTTTGTTTTTATGTAAAAAATTCCTGTAAAATAATTCAAATAAATATCCTAAAAAATGCTTATCATAAATAAAGAGTCTTAAAAGTAAACAAATAAAAATAAAGGCTAAGATATTTTTATTTGTAAAGAGATGTAGGAATAAAAACTAGTAAGTGTAAATTTTAACTTTGAAAAGAATACTTTACACAAACTTTTTTTGTAGAATATAAAATTAATAAATCTTACTCAAAAATTTTTTCCATTCTATAAAACACAAATATTAGCCACTTAAATATTAATTAGTGGCTAAATTTTAACAAACAAAAAATCAATTCTTTTATTAGACTAATCAAAGAATTTTCTTCAATTTTTTTCTTAGATATATTAGAAGTTAAATGCTATTTAAAAAATAAAGTAGCATTTTGTTTACTATTCATTTAATTTTTAAAAATCCCTCTATTTAAAAATACAAGTTTTAAAACAAAAATGATTATTTATTATTAAAATATTTTTTATTTTTTAATACATAGATAATTTTGGATAATAGCATAGGCTTTTATAAATAAATAAACCTTTTTTATTTTTAGGAATAGCTTAGCAAAGATATTTCTATTATTGATTGTAAGGTTTATGAAATAAATAAAATATTTGCTAATTGATTACATGGAAAAATTTACATCAACTGAATATTTTGTTTGAATAAAAATGTAAACAGAAAATTAATGTAGTCTTGGATAAATATGTACCTGTTTTGCATAAGTAGAATTAGATGAACTTAACTAAATTATTGATTTAAAATGACGCAAATGACTCTTTAATTCAATTTGGTTTGGACTTACTATTTAAAACTTACTTAAAGAATCTTAAAAATTAATTATTAGGTTATTAAATATAAAATTTAAGATTGATTTAATTAGGTGAAAGAAATAAGTCATGGAATAAGCTCTAATTAGCACTAATACATAGCAAGCTGAGGAGAAAAAGTCATTTTTCTTAAAGCTTAAGCATTTTATAGGCATGTATTTATACTTTATATAGCCTTAGATCTCTATATTTTTAACCACAGGACTTATTGCTTTAGCATATAAGGTAACTTAAAATAACATATTTAGTAGATGGCAGATTTTATCTTTTTTTTATTTGTTTATTTATAGCTTAGAAGCAAAGGCATAGCTGGGTTTTTAATAGTTAGTCAAATAATATAGTAATTCACTAACAAATCTGACATTTATCGTAGTGTCTTTAACTGGTTAGAACCACATAAATACTTCAAAGGTTTTAGAGTTCACTATGAGAGTCCTTTGGAGGAAGAAAAGATTCTTTTACCAGTAAATTTATAAAAGATATTCAAATAAATTTTAAGATTTTTATTATAACAAATTAGTTCCATCCTCACAGTATATTTACTATGGCAATTCATTTCAATATGTATCGTAAGGATGAAGAATTAAGTAAGGCATACTATTGTGCTTCAAGAATGGCACTTTCTGTACCTTTGTCTGGCTACTTTTATCGTTGGTAAGGGTTTGTAGGAGCTAATCCTTAGTAATTTAAATAGCTTATGCATGAAAAGAAAAGAATCTGCTTCGTCCCAGGAGGTTTCGAAGAGGTATTAGATTAACTTTACGCTTAAAAATGTTATTAAAAAATATATTTATTAATTAAATAGGCTAGTTTGACTTCTGATAGATTTTACACTTTATATTTAGAACATAAAGGTTTTATCAAATATGCAATGCAAACTGACTACAAAATCAGACCTGTTTTTGTTTTTAATGAAAATAAGGCTTATACAACAATAGATAGATTTTATAAATTTAGATTATTCTTAAACAAATTTAAAATGGGAGGAGTTCTATTTTATACCAAGTATATTCTTCCTTTCCCTAATCCTGATATAAATATTGAAATCGTTGTAGCTAATCCTTTTGAGGTAAAATAGATTGCAGATCCAACTCCTTAAGAAATAGATGCTGAACACAAGAGATATTTTGAATACGTAAATGAGGTCTACCATAAATTTAAAAAGATTTACGATCCAGAAGGATAGAATCTTAGAACTTACAAAAATGGTGAATTTGTAAGTATCCCTCCTCCTTAACCTCGTCTTTGAATAAAATAAAAAATAATTTTAATTTAATATTTAGATATGTTATATATTTTTGATTTTAAAACTGATTTAATAAATATCAAATTAAAAAATGAAAATTTATTTTTGTGAGTGTGTAGTACTGTACTGGAAAATCAAAAGTTATTTTTTTTATACAGTAAAAAAATTCTTATTATCTATTATGAAGTAAATTCAATCACTTGAAAAATATTAGCAAATTGAATTATGGTGTTATTTTGATAAATAGATTGAAGATTTAAAGTATCTGAATGAAAAAAGTTGATAATAAGTTAAAAAATATCTTAGCATATATAATTTTTGATAAAATAGTTATTTCATAATAGTCTTTTTCATATTCATATTTTTTACAAACAAATTAGAGATAAACAAAGTAAACAATTACCTTTTTTCTAACAAAAAAGATTATTCAACATTTAAAACATATTCTTTTTCTCATGAAACCAGAAGATAAAATTGTAAAATGGGTAAAAGAAATAGATTTATTCTGCAAGCCTATTACATTGAATATCAATGGTGATGCTGTTTATAAAACGTTTTTAGGTGGTATTTCCACAGTTTTAGTATCAATCCTAATGTTTATTTTCTTCTACAATACTGTAAATTTAAAATAGAAATAGATTTATCTCTTAAAATAAAGCTTGTTTCAAATAAATTAAAATAGATTAACGAGTTTGCTAATAAAGGTATATTTCAACTTATCAAATACCATTTTAAGTAAAGACATATCTTTCTCTTTATCTCATACAATAGAGAAAATGACTAACTCTTTAAGCACTTTTTTCAACGATGATCCACCTTTTATATATTTGAACAGTAAAAATATGATGTTTGCTATTTCAATTTAGCAAGATGATTTCGTTACTCATCCTTATTATGATATTAAAATGACATACATGTAAAATAGTTAAATAAAATTGCAAACATTGATTTGTGAAAATATTTTTGTAATTTTCAAAAAAATTATATTTTTAATCAATTATTTATGAAATAGTAACAATAATAGAGACAGCCATGGAAAAGTTATACCAAGTAAAGTAAATAAACTTTGATATGTTCATTAATATTACGATATTTATCTAAAAAAGAAATCATTTCCTTTGGAACCTTGTACATTAAATCATTGGATGAAACTTCCTAAAGATTATAATTGGGAGAATAAATTTACTTAATTGAATTTTACAAACTGGCTTTGCCCCACGTAATACAAATTATCATATAAATTATAGATTGATAAGATAATTATTTTATTTAAAAAGAATTGATTATGAGATGATTTTGGGTGGAGTTTATACAAGCAATATTTTTAGTTATTATAAAATCACAGTAGTTGATTGCGTGGATAACCCAGATATTAATAAAAAATGTAGATCAAGTTAAGAAATTGAAAAATTTTTGAAAGATAATGATGGAGCTATTAGGTTTTAGTTGTATCAATCTAATAGTATTGTTAATCCTGATTAGCTAAATCCAGTTAAATCTTACTTAAGTGATGTGACTTAATTTTTAATCTCTCCTAAATATGTAAAAATGTAAATTTTATCTACTTTTTTAATTTAATTTTAACATTTAAAAGCTTTATGTCACATGTAATCTATTTTATTCTCAGACTACACTTACAGTGAATGATAATATATGGGTAGGCTCAAATATGAAAACAACTTTGATTCCTTTCTTTGCCTAAGAAGAAACAGTTGCTCAATACATCCCACCAGAAACGTCAGCTTATGCAAGCTTTTTTTTGAGAAAAAGCATGTTTGAAAGTACTGTAAATAGACAGTATTGGTAATTAGATTCTTTGATATCCTACATTGGTGGGTTTGCTCAGGTATTTTTTTAGATTTATTTAAAATAATAATTCATACTTTTTGCTAAATTAATAGTCTGTTGTTATATTAGGCTCATTTATAATAGGATTTTTTAATGAACGTGAATTTTAAATAGAACTTGCTAACAAATTATACGATTTTGAAATAAAAGACAAACAAGAAAATGAATAAAAAGATTAAAACTAATTAAATTAATAGCACTAAAGATCCTCGAGTAGAAACTCTACATTAACAGAGGGTTAAAAAATTAGAGAGTATATAAAAAATAGTGCTTCAAGGACAAGAAGAAATGCAGTTATATTAAGTTAAGATGATCCAATTATAGATTAGTTAAAAAATATACATCCAGATGAATCAACACCATCTGAGTAAGAAAGTCCTTTAAAATAATCAAATTAATTAAAGAATGAAATAACTTAAGATAATTAATGGCAGCAATAGCTTTATCAAGATAATTAATTAGAAATCCAAACAAACTAAAAAATCCCAAGCTTGTTAACCTTTGATAATAATACTGAGAGAAAATAAAAATTAAAAATAATTCTTGAAGAAGATTCTATCTAAGAGAATCAATCCGAATTGAAGAACAATAAAAATGATATATCAATTAGAAGTCATCAATAAAGGAAATCACTTTAATTAAACACTAACACAATTATAAATTCATAGGCAGCTACTAATGATAATGAAAACTTTTAATTCAGTTCTAAAAAAATTATTTGTGATTCAATAGATCAAAATAAAATATCTCATAGTTAAATTGAATTAACTGGTTTAGATCAAAAATCATGTCTAAAGAATAAAGAAGCTTCTATATCTAATTAATTATTTTAAAGTTCTAGCTATCAACATCAACTAGAAAAGGAAAAAGCAATTCAAACTATTTCAAATTTCGTCAGAAAAAAAAAATAAGATAAAGAACAGTAAAATTATATTAATAACTTAAATAAAGATGATTAAAAAACCAGTTCATAAAATAATCAAAACTCACAAAATAATGAATATATTGCTGGCAAGTTTAATTTTAAATCAAGAAGGTAAATAAAAATATTTGTATAGTTGGTTATTAATTTAATTTAATTCAATTTTTGTCATTAGGTCTTTCTTAGTTAATTAGTTTTAGGAATTGATCTCAAGATAAAATAAAATATAAATAGATATAAAATATTATTTGAATAAGCTTTTTTGTGGGAAATATTTTAAATCAGAAGAGAATTAACTTATTGATAGAGCATAGTAAGAAATCAACAAAGTAATTAAATTCAAATTCAAAAAAATTCATTTTGATTTCATTTATAAAAAAATCCAACAAGGATCTAGATGTTTTCTTTATGATAGAAAGAATAAAAGAAGTTGAAAAATTAAAAAAAGTACTATTTGATAAAGAGCAGTAAATTCTTTTTAATTTTTGTCCTAAACCCATAATAAAGCTAAAAGATGACAATATGGTAATAAAAATAATTATTTTTTTAAATTATTTATTTAAGTTTAAATTTTGTTAGCTAATCACCAGGACTTAATTGCAAAATAAAGTTTAATCTAGTAATTAATTGAATAAATAATAAAGTGTGCCTATTAGAAAAAGATCAGTTTTTACATCTGGAAAACTTCTCAAAAATACTATCTAAGCTGTAAACTAGTTAAAGAAGGGAATTAAAAAAAATGAATTTATAGAAATGAATATGTATAAGTATTTATTTGAGGCATATGACACAATTATGCAAATGGACCCTAAGCTTATAAAAAGGTAATTTTTTGAATTTTGAGCTATTTTTTATTCAAAAATAAATTAAGGAAAAATAAAAGCTTGATTAGCTAGCTGGGAGAGGAGATGAGAGACATATTTAAAACATCAAAAATGTAATAAAAATACACTTATTTCGCTAAATATTAATTAAAACTACAATAGGATTAAATTCGAAAATAAATCACCAATTAAGAGAAAAGATAAACCTATATAAATAGAAATAAACCATATTAATGAAGAATAGAAAGAATAGGGTCTAAAAAATAAAGAAATTCATGATAAATTTGAATAGGAAGACTAAGAATTAAGTAATAAAAATGAAAAACCAGAAAAAATCTTTTTTGAAAGAAAATAAAAAAGACAAAAAACCTTTAATGATGTGGATTTGAAGGATAGTATAGAGGAAATAGATGAAGATTTTAATAAGAAATAGAATGCTTTTGATGAAGGAGCAAGTGATCAAGAAGAAGATGAGCAAGAAGAAAATAAATCATAGACTGAAAATCAAAATAAAAAAGAACTAATTAGATTTTCTTCTGATACACTTTCTATTTATTCAATTGATAATAAAGCACCTTAAAGTTAGGAAGACAAAATAGATGAAATATTTAATAATAAAGTTTGTATATAGGGAATACAAAATCAAGATCTTAATAACAACAATAATTTTGATAATGCTTAAATTTTGGTAACTTAGGAATAACAAATACCAACTTAAAACTCTGAATCATCATTTAATTAATACAAAGACTACTTTGCTCATAATGATCAAATTAATACACTTTTCTCGCCAAAATAAGACGAAGATCACCCCTTTTAAAAATATAAAGCTTAAGATAATATATTCTAAATTAAAAACATAAACTACAAAGGATATTCAGACCAAATTGATGGATCTACATAAAATAATTGATTTATTGATAATTTGGGAACTTTAGTTAATTAAATGTAAATTAAATATTTTAGAGTATGAAAAATGTTTGTAAATAAAATAATACACATTATTGAGTTTCATAACAAATAATATTTTATTTAATAAAAATTTTTATCAAATATTCAAAGAGAGATCAAAGGTTTAGTGAAAATTACTTTTTTAGATTTGAATTAACATGTTAAAATTTAAATCAAAACATAAATAATTAAATAATTATATTTATTAACATTTTATTTCTCAATTTTTTAATTGATTGTGTTGGTTATTTTGGTTTTGTAACACTTTCAAGAATTTATTTATTTGAAGATTTTGTAATTTTTAATAATCATTTAATCATCTTCAAGTTATTCAATGAATATTTTAAAAGTTAATGAAATAAATAAAATGAAGAATAAAAAAATTTTATAATTAATATTTCAAAGAATATTTGATGTCTAATAATTAGCTAAAAATATAAAAATTTCTTTGATACTTTTAAAGTTCTGAATTGAAAATAACAACAACATGACTTTCAGTTTTTAAGAATAGAAACCAAAACAAAAATAATTAAAATATATTGCCAATCATTATTTTTCAGTATTTTTATTATATTTTTAGATATAATTTAAAGTCTAATCAGATTAAATTTTATTTGTTTTTTTAGGGCCAATATTTATTACAGAAGATTATTTTTTATATTATTTTTTAAGTGGTACTTTTTGAAATTTGGTGTTAAATAATTAAATATCTTCTTAGTCTTGGAAATTTAATTTATTACTGTTTTATTCCTTTTCATCATCAATTACTATTAAAGAACTTCTATATTTAGTAAGGTCTTTATTTCTGGGTATTATTATTCTTATATTGTCTTTTCTTATTTTATAATTTGAATAGTTGTTACGAGTAATCCATTCTTTTTCCACTGCAAGCGTCTTGTCAGCATCATAATCAAAAAGAAGTTCATTTCCTGGAGGGATATCTTATTTAGCATATAATCCTAAATGATAATCTCCTCTGCTATAAACACTACGAGCAAAACAATTTTCAAGAGAAATATGATGATTCATGAATCGACTCTATTTACATTAAAAATATCAGTTTTTATGAATTTGAATACTCAATTGAATTATTAATAGTTTACCTTATTACCAAAATATTTTGAGTCAACAAGTTTTTCAAAATCATTTTTAGTAAAAGTATAAAATATATCTGATTTCAACCAACTTTCTCTGATTACTTATTCATCTTCACTAATATATTCTCCCAAGTAAGATAAAACAAGAGAGTGCTGTTAAATTGGAAATACATTATACAAACCTAACCCCTAGCAGACAAAAGACATACCTATTACAGTTCGCTTTTAGAAAATATTAATAAGGAATGTATTTGAAAAAAATTACTTCTTGCTTTTAATATAAATATTCGTTGTTCTTGCATCTATCCTTTCTAGAGTCAAAACAGTCTTTACAATGCTTTTATTTAATAAATACTTTGTTTAAAATCATCTATTTTTTAGTATTAAAATTCTATACCTCTGGATCGCACTCCATACCCATCAAGAAGCAGGCACATTTTTTAGTTTTACATTATCCTTTGGTACATTTACAACCTTGTCTTCTTCTCTTACATTTTTGAGGATCACAGCCACAATAAATATCACAAAATCCTCTTGTTGAGCAACTATTTTATTTCTAATTGATATATAAATACAAAATTAGCAAAAACTTACCCACAATCTTAGCAACTGATATCTTTGGGCTCCTCATCATAGTAATAATGGCAACAAGGTTCATAGTACATTTCTTTGTTAAAAAAGCATTTATTAGTTCTTCTTACATAAGGTTTTATTTTTTTAGTGGCAATTTTTGTTTCAGAAAGCATAGACAAAACATTTTCATACTTTACTAAAAAAACAAATATTTCTGCACAAGTAAATTTTCTATCAATTAAATTGAGGTAGCAAGGATTATAAGATAAGCGCTTTATAGCTGCCTTGATATATGCCGATTCAAATTCATTATATACTTTATCTGATTTTATCTAAGAATGAAAACAAAATTCATGAGAAAAATAACATTTTTAGCAAAAATAAAAAATTTTATTGTTAATTTGAATAAAATGGTTAATTTTACCTTTTCTAATGTTTCCAAACTCATGTTTAAATAGCAATTTTTACTGCATGGTTATTTCTCAATCTATTTCATATCTGAGTCTTAATAATAAGATTCCGTTCTTTACTCTATGTCAGCTATGTATTTATATTTTTTTCCTTATAAAAGTATTTCTTTGTAGAAAAGCTACAACCATTTAATTTCTTTAAAATTATTAGAGTCATTTAGCTGGGTTGCAGGATGCTTAAAATTTAATTCCTTTTTAAATGCAATTAGTTTTAACATAAAAAAATATTAATAAATAAATAAAACCTTTTTGTTTTCATGATTTCTACAGTCATAGAGATAGCATCTATGGCAAAAAAAAGACTTAAAAGTAGATGTTACAGATTAATCTGTGATAATTTTATCATCAATTGTAATTCCATAAGGATATTAGATAGGATCACAATAATTTTGTAAAACATATTAAATTCTTGTTTATTTTAAAATAATTATAAAAATTCAAATAACTAATAGATTTTATTTTTTTCTCAAAAAAAATTCAATAGTTTACTTTTCGTCGAAAGCTTCTTATTTAACTTTATCTTGTTATATATATTTCTTGATTATATCTATTACTTCTTGCTTTAGCCAAGGAAACAGATTGAGCAAAAAATCAATGAGTAGAGTTTCCCCTTTATATAAATTTTTTAAATATTAAGATTAAATTTTATATTTTTTTAAAGCAATCTACTCATGTCAACAAAAAGAACATGAGCATTCTTTTTTAAAAGCCATTCATTAAAAAGATCTTCTCTTGTTTTATTCTTACTGTTTTTAATTTAAAATTCTTATATGAGCTAATTATTTTCATCTTCTCCATCATTATTAATTATTTTTAAGCATGGAAATAAATTAGGCATAATCTCTCCAACCTAAATATTAAAATGAAAAATAAATATTGATTTATAATATATGGTAAATAGTTTAACTGAAGTAGAAATATCAGAGAAAAATAATTATTTAACAACAGCAATTTGAGTCAGAGAATAAATATTATTTTAAAAATCATTTTTTATAAACTTTAAAATTTAGATTATTACTATTGTTTACTAATTATAATATTTTTGCTAAACAAACTAATTTATTAAAATTTATAATCTTTAAATATGATAAAGCTTACCACTAAGTTCTTTCTGATAGGAATATAATTCGAGTATATATTATGGTTAATCAAGCAAGATTCTTTTAAATTTTTCTCAAAGTCATATTTAATCAATACTTTTTGATCTTATCTAGTTAGTTGTTTTCTATTTTTGAAAAAATTCTTTACAACTTCTTGCTTCATATCTCTTTTGTATTTCTTTAATGGATCATTTTCAATTTCTTTTTATCTTTGCTTTGTATATAAGAGAGCTTAAGATACAATCTATTTTAATATAATTTAAAAGAATGTTTAAATATATTTCTTTTGAAATAATAAAATAAATGCTGAAATCCTTACTTCATAAACTAATTTTCTAAAATCTTTTTCTATATATTTAGTAGTGAATTCTAAAATCTCGCTAATGATCTTTTTCTACTATTCTTTGTTGCAGCTCATAAAATCAACAAAATGGTTTTTGTTTTCTTAAAGAGACTCTACATTATTCTATTTCTAATATTCTGTATTTATAATTTATTTAAGTTTATTATCTTCAACTAAACATGCTTATTCTTTTAATTCTTCTATCATTTATATGCAAAATAAAGCGGCAAACTAGAAATTTTGGAAACTTTAAAAAAAGATAAATTTTTAATGATCTTGGGAGATTAATAAATAACTTTTAAATTTGATTTTTGGCGAAAATGTACAAAGAAAGATATGTTAAATAGAATTTATATTTAAAATAAATATTTTAGCTATTATTACATTTTATTTTTTATCTTTTTTAAATTTATTTTTCTTTCTATTAAGAAAAATGATTTATTATTTATACCATATAATTTATTTAGTTTTTTTATAAATCTATCTACTTTTTAAAAAATGATATAATTAGAAGAAAACAAATATATTTTGAAAATAGCATTAAAATTCTTTTTTTTAAAAATGTATATTCATTGTCTTATTTTTTATAATCTACTAAATCTTATAATAATTGATTTTAAATTCCAAATATTTCAATGAAAGAAACTTGCTATCTCAATTTATAATAGACGAAGTTTTAAAAAATGTTTCTTATTTTTAAGTATATTATTTTTAATGAAGTCAATTAAAATATTGCTTATTCTAGCAATTATTCAATACAAATATTGTTTCTGATCTTTTAATTTTCTCAATTTTACTCACAAATTCATTTGATTAGATTATTTTTCTACTAAATTCTACTCATATTTTTTATTATATGAACCGTTTTTATAAATTTTAGATAAAAATATTTTGAATTTATTTATTCTGTTTCCATAGACTCTAAAAGTATTTAAATTATCAATAAAATCAATTTAAATCATTTAATTTTAAAATAAAAATCAATCGTAATGAGAACTACAGTCATTCTTTTTTTGATATTTTGTCCATTAATTTTTAATCTTTCATAAATTTCAATGATTGTGTGGGGAAAAATTGTTCTAATCTTTGTTAATAAAAAGAAAAAATCTAAATAAAATAAAAGCCCATAATAATAATTATTGTTTGCTAATTTGTTTTGCTTAGCTTGCTTATCTTAGTAGGACTAAAAAAAATTGTAAAGAAAACAATAAAATGTTTTGAAATTCATTTGTCAACTTTTAAAATGAAATTAGAAAAAAGATAGTTTGTTGAATGGACGAATGTTAAAATTAAAAATTAATATTATCATTTTTTTCTTCTCATATTTCAAATATATTTACTTTTTTTAGCTTAAACTTAGTCTATTTTCAATATTTAATTAAAAACATGTCTGTTTAAAAGCTCATTGCTGAATATTATTAAATATAAACTTTGTAATAATAAATAAATAATATCAATTATATCAAAACAAAAAAAATGAATTTTTCAAATAAATAATCCTTGAAAGAAATTCCTAATGATTCTATCACCAATGAAAAGAATATCAGTAAGTAAAACAATTTAAAAAATTTTTTTTATCAAAAGGTTCATGAGATAGGAAATGAAAAATCCCCTACATAGAGTAAGTTTGGTGATAATTAGAAACAAATAGAAAAAATAAATGAAGAAAATTAATAAAATGATTCAGAAAATAATAATGTCTAATTAAATTAAAATCAGGTAAAATTATTAGAAAATAATAATTATTATAATATTAAAAAAATTTTTTTATCAAAAGATTATTAGTCCAAAAAAATCCCAGCGAGATTTATAAGGATAGAATAATAATTCTCAAATAGGAAATCTTTCAAAAAATATAGATAGTATAGAAACCCCCATGAGTAATGAAATCCTTTTGAAAATTTTAGACAAAACTGATAATAGAGTTGAGGAAGCTAAACTCTAAGCCAAAGTTAACCTTCTTGATTGAATCCAAACTTGGAGATCTTGAATCCAAAGGTCTAAGGATAATTTGATCGTCTATTTAACTAGTTACAAAATTCTTGATTTGAAAAATATAAATGAGATAATAGTAAAAGAATATAAAAATAATTTTTTACATGATATAAAATTTTTATTCTATCATAATTCGTATGGTGATGATAATGATGGTATTTAATCTCCTAAACCCATATCATCAATTCTTAAATCCATTTGAAAATCATAAGATTTACATTCTTCATAATCATTTAGTTTACTTTTTAAAATTGTCTTCAAGTCTTATAGAGAATCTTTTTAATTAAATTAACAGTCTATTAAACGATAATGAATTTTTCTTTCGTTGATAACATCGGCTACGTAATCTACATTTAAACCACATTTACAAGGCTTTTTATCATTTAACCCCTATAATTTTCTATTTGGAGCATAGTTGAGTAAATGATAGATATATCTTAAGCTAGGAATTTAAGTATTATCTCTCCAGCTAATATACTTAGCTGCCATATATAATCCATCCAAAATGGCTAAACCACCATTTAACACTTTAATTTATTTTATAAACTTCTTAATATTAGCTTATAAATCTAAATCGTAAGAACATGTTACAAAAGTTTGAGTAAGATACCAATGATCTCTGTAAGTGATAAACCCAAATCTGATGGATATAGGTTAATCTTGATACTCTTCAGTTAGATGTTACATTATTTCATAGATCTTATTTTTAAGGAATTTTTAGATAGTAGCTGATACTGTAAAACTACTAACACAGAAGACAACATCAATCATTCCCAATGTGTATTAATTTTTTTTCTTTGTGTTGTTTTATTTAATAAATCTTTATTTAATTTCTTTTTCAACATCTTCTGCCTTCCACTAACCTTTTATAGGTTCTTTAATTATGTAATATCCTTCTTTTGTGTTTATTAAAATATTATTCACAAGGCCTTAGCAATACTGAAGTTCATCCTTTATTAAAACATATTATTTTGGGACATGATTTCCTATAACTGGTATCTTTGAAATAATAGCTAATCTTTTTCTTTCTTTAGGCTATTTTTTTTACACAGTTGACTAGATTTTTTTTTCGTCAACTTTTTTAACTTTCTAAGTCTTAACCTATCGACTTACTTTCTTATTAGATTACTCAACTCCTTTCTATTTTTACTTTGAAATATTTTTTTTTTTTTTTGGTAATTTATCTTAAGTAGATTTTTTGAGAGTTTTTGTTTAATCACTCTTCTTAATTTTTTTTACCATTTTTTTTTATTTGCAGAATTTATAATATTTTTTATTTTAATTTGTTTTATAATCTCCAAAAACAAAATAATCTTCTAATTACTTTAAATAAAACAAAAATTGCCGCTCTTCAAATTAACAATTAAATAGAGTTGTAAATCATCAGATTTCAGATATTTAAACAAAGTATTAAGAGAAACAAGATTTTTGATATTCTAAATATTTCTTTCACAATTTAATTTTTTCATCAACATTAATCCCTTATGATAACTAACTTATTTTTGAAACTAAATTTTTTGTGAATTAAATAAAAATGATAAATAAATATGGAAGATTAATTTTGAAATGAAGAATTTCAATCAAAGTTTTTAATTCTGTTTATTTTATTAACATCATTTTCAAGAATATTTTGTTAGGCAAATCTTTTTTTTGTTCCTAATTATAATTTTGAAATCTTTTACATAAAATATATGATTAGACTGACTGATCAGAATATTATTTTTGACAATATAATATTATGGATTTAAAGTTAAAGAAAATGGAATTTATTTATATTGTTAAATACAAAATATAAATTAAAAATAATATTATTTTACAATCAGATTTATTAGCTATTTATTATCCACTTAAAATATTTTATTAAACTGATCTTAATATTATTTTTAGCATGATTATAATTTAGATTAAATTAAAAGAAATTTCAAATTATTTATTAAATTATAAAGATTAAAATTGCTTAATGCAAAATATATTTTAAATATAATACCATTAAATTATAAATTTATATAATAGTTAGTTTGTTAGTTAGATAGTTAGTCAAAATAGATATTTATTTTTTTCTTGTAATTATTCAACATTTAATTCAAAAAATTTTATTTAATTCAATTAAGAAAAAGATTCACTTTTTTTAATTAATTAATTGTTTTGATCAAATTTCTTATTAATTGTTTTGATCAAATTTCTTCTTCTACCATATCAGGTAATAGTTCTCTTATAATCATATCAGATATTTTAATATCCATTTCTGATGCATTGTTAATGGTGCATTCTTCATAATCAACAATCTTACTCTTGAATATTTCAGCCATTTTATGAAGATTTTGAGTCCCAGTGCTGACTAATCTGTAATGT
The DNA here is from genome assembly GCA_000231825.2 of Tetrahymena elliotti 4EA. Taxonomy (NCBI): domain Eukaryota; phylum Ciliophora; class Oligohymenophorea; order Hymenostomatida; family Tetrahymenidae; genus Tetrahymena; species Tetrahymena elliotti. The sequence goes on from JH720293.1 coordinate 3,215,844, forward strand.
ATTTATCTCATATTGATAATATGTGATAATTTGTTAATATCAATATTACACAAACAACTTTTATTTGAATAAGTACTATATTCTTAACCATGAGGAGGTGCATCAGTTATATGGAAAATATATCTAAGACTTGGAATACATGTACTATCTCTCCAGCTCATATGCTTAGCAGAAACATATAATCCATCCATCACAGCTTCAGGGTAATCACCTCCACCATAAGCCGATAGTGTCTATATAAACTACTTTATTTCATCTTCAGTAGTAAGATCATAACTACATGTTAAATAGGTATTATCTTCTGGGGGATGATCTCTGTAAGCAACAAAACCGAATTTTACAGAAATTCCCTCATCCTTTGTCTTATCAAGAATATTTTTTATGATCTGATTAACAGTATCCTTACACTTATCTATGTAAGATTGCATAGATGATGTTGTATCACAGCAAAACACAATGTCAATCATACCAGCAGCAAGCTTTTCACCTGTTTGAGTGCGTAAGGGCTTAACCTTTTTTTAGGTTACATCTTCAGCTTTAGCTTAACCTTTAATAGATTTCTTAATAATCTAATATCCTAATTTATTGTTATTAATAACTTCAGTGTGAGCTATTAGGGGACAAGATTTTGCGTCATTCTAAATTGAGCTTGGAAAAGTATTTTCTGAAGCAACTGAAGCAGGAGCTACAGCCTTAATTTCATCTTTAGGTTTACTTGCAGCTATTTTAGCAGGTGCAGCTTTCTTTTTATTTGGAGATGCTTTTTTAGGAGAAGCTGGTACTGCTGCAGCTTTAGTATCTTTAGCTTTCTTAGGACTAGTAGGCTTTTTAGTAGACTTTTTGACTTTCTTTGAGTTTTATAGTTTTTATAATTTTTATTTCATTTATTATTTTTCTTTTTACTATCTTTTTAAGATCTTGTCATAATTAGCAAGGTACTCCTTTGCTTCACCAGCAGTTTATTCCATTGTATTCTATCTCTAGATTTTTTTCTTCAATTTTGATTTGTCTTAATCTTTTTGAATGCTTTTCCCCATTTAATTCTTAATTTAATTTTCTAAGTGATTGTTTGTTTTATTTTTTAATTAGTTTTTAATATTTTTTTATCTACTAATTACAAAAAATTTCTTTCTAAATCCTTTATTCTTATAATGAAATTCCTTCAATATCTTTTAATTACCCGCTTATTATAATTCTAAAAGAATAACTCAGATTTATTCAAAAGAAACAATCTGATAAAGTATTATACCAAATACAAAATTTAGCGCTCACTTATTTATTATAATTGACAAACAGGTATCCACATTAACATTTTTGATGAATTCAATCAAATTTAAATGATAATAAAAAAATCAGTATTTTATTTTTCATTCAAAATTTAATGAATTTGTTTAGAAGTCATCCAAAAATCTCTTTGATTTGATTAATAAATTATTTTTTACAAATAAAAAACAAATTCCTAAATTTTTTGTAAAATCAATTTTTTTAAATTTTCAAATAAAATTAAATAATTTTTTGAGCAAAAAAAAAAATATTTTAATTATTCTTAAAAATAATTCGCTCAAATAATTAACCAACAAATTTTTTTTCAAATAAAATTATTAAATAAGTCAACAAGTATCTACTTTAACATTTTTGATGAATTCAAATATAAATATAAATAATAATTAAAAGATCAGTATTCTATTTTTCATTAAAAATTTAAAGAATATGTTTAAAATTCATTCAATTAATTAATTAACTTTCATTTTATTTAAAAATAACTTACATATAAAAATCTATTTTTGAAAAATCAATTTTTGGGAAAAAAAATGTTTTAATTACTATTTAAAATTAAAAAGCTCAAATAATGAACCTACAAAATTATTTTCAAATAAATAAATATATAAGTTATTATATTTACAAGATAGGCAAATATATTATCTTTTTTTTAATACTTCTTGATTTAAAGTTATTATGTGTACATGATAGGTAAATATTTTTTTTTAATGCTTATACTTTATAGAATTAACATTTCTAAATAAAAATAATTTGTTTGTTTCTTTTATCATTATTTTATTCAATAATTAAAAAATATGATCTGTTAAAAAGTTTGGTTTATTTTTAATACATTAATAATTTGTTAATATTTTTAAATTAACAAAGAATTATTAAAGAATTTTTCAAATTAATTGTATTTATAAAATAATAAATAATATTGATAAGTAGACCTAAGACCAAAAGATTCAATTAATAATAGAGAAATATGAATTTGAAAGATTTATTCTTAAAATGCGACTTAACAAGCCAAAAGATAAACTTAAATATCAACAAGAAAGAAAGTTATCAAACTATTTTTGGAGGATTGATTTCTCTCTCTTTCATTTTGTTTTTGGTTCTGATTATTTAGAATAAAGTAAATATTTTTAAATATTATTTAAGTAGAAATTTATTGTTTTTTTGATAGGTAATCATGCTAGTAAATAACTGTAAAGATTTTAATACTCCTTATCATTTTTTATTAAAGCCTCTGTTTTAATATAATTTAAGACGATATCTAGACCATGATAGTTAATTCTAAAAGTTCTGGTGATCTAGTTATTGATTTAAGTGCTTTAAAATTTATGTTTGCTGTAAGTATCTAATAAGATGATAATTCATACTCTACTAATCCTTACTTCATAATTAAAGCAGAATAAAAGTAAAATATTAATCTAAATACTTCTTTTAAAGATCTTAACATAACAAAAGGAATTATTTATTTGATTAAGGAGTTAGAAATAAAGAGGGTCCTGATTCAGTATATAGAATTTGCTAACAAACTTTCATTTTTAATAGTGTTTTAAAAATTTAGTTCACAATTAAATTAGAGCCTTGCACAATTGATCATTGGAAGGATTTAGGAGGAAATTATGATTGGAATTAAATTTATTAAAGACTTGATTTATCTCAATGGCTCTGCCCTGAGTAAATAATAAAATATCCTTTAATAAATATACTTTACCCCTCCCTATTTTAATATTAGTAAAAGTTAGATACTACATTTTTAAGGTGAATATACCTCTTCAAATTTTAAATTCCTAAAATTTTCTATCATTTAATGCTCTTCTTAGCTGCTTTAGAGTTATTCTTGGAGTCCTCAATGTGCTGATTAAGTAAATTTTAAAATCCTATAAAATGTTTATCTAAAATTTATTGTAAAGTAAAAAATAACAAGTTAATTGAGCAGAGATGGCAAATTTAAGGTTCAATTCTACCACTCTAATTAAATTTTAAATCCAGATTAATAATAATATTAATCTTATCTGAACTCAGATATCTTTTTTGAATTTATTCCTTCAGAAGTAAAAATATTTTAAAGAAATAATATTTGCTTGATTATGTTTCTGTTTAAAAATTTAGTCTTATTTTCGATCTGATATTTATCTTTAGTAAGTTACAATTTCTTCAGATAAAAACTCTTTCTTCTAAAGTTCAGACCAAAAAAATGTGTTTGCTGTTTACTAGCCAGGAGATTTTAATACAAAAACACTAACAACAAATAATTAGTCCGAACTGGGCAAGTTTTACTTAAGAAGGAGTATGTATGATATCCAATATGAATCTAAGTACAAGAAATTTTATGATATCTTAGCTTTTATAGGAGGACTTATTTATTTTGGAGCTGTCTTAGTCGCTATTTTTTGTAAAATTAAAAAACTTATTGATTTAAATTAACTTTTTATCTGTAATTTATTAAGTCTAGTTCTTTTAGAAAATATAAATGAAGATGTTGATCCATAATTTATTATAACAAGCTTTTAAATGGAAAGAATCAGAGTAAACAAAGAAATAATATTTAACTAATACAATTATTTTTTAGTAAAAACTAGGAAAATAAAATATTAAGTGAATTGGAGATGCTGGCATTTGAGTGCAGCTAATAATTTTATAGTTTAAATAAAAATTATGATAGCTAAGCTAATAATTATGATTAGAAATCCAAAAAATAAAATAGCTTTGAAATTATTGTTCTTAATGACTCTCACTCCAACTCAAAGAAAAAAAATACTTTTACTCAAAGATAGAGGATAAGAGCAACAGGTAATATTTTTCACAAGGGATTTGTTATGGATAATTCTTTATAAAATCTACCAAAAAGTAAATTTTATTTTAACAAAAATTAAAAAATTCAAAATTATAAAAACCAAAGGAGATTCAAACAATGGATAAAAAATATCAAATGAAGACTCCTTAGATGAAAGTGTATGCTGTTTTGAGAAATTTAGCGTGAAATCTCTTTCATTTTCTTTAAAATACATTTTAAATTTTGTCTCATGCAGTAAGTTATTTAGTAGAGAAGAATACAAGAAATAATATGAGTATCTAAGTTAAATAGAAAGTGAATTAGATATTGTATAGATTCTCTCATAAATAAAATATGTTCCACTTCTTATTTAAGGTTTAGTAAGTCTATCTTACAAAACAAAGTTAATAGAGCAAGCAGTAAATTTATTTATACCATTTAATTCCTAATTAATTTTTCATAATCAAAAAATTATCAGCAAAAAGATGCTAAAGTTAAGTGCAGTCCTTAAATAGAACCAATCAGGTTTTCACCACCATAAAATAAACTTTAAAATCAAGATGCTTTTTAAGTAAATCATTTCTAAAAATGTCTTATATTATAAGAAATTCGATAATAATTTTATTTTTTATTAATTTCTTAATTAAATTCTTTTTTTTTTCTTTTAAAGTGAAAAGAAAAATAATAAAACAATTTAAATAATTTTGATTTTATTTGATGAGTGACATTTTAATTTTCAAAAAATTTGTAGGATTGTGATGAAATTCAACTAGATCAACTGAACTCTAAAAATGATGCTAATCCTACTACCCTATACACAGATAATGATGAAGAAAAAAATTTTGTTAAAAAAGATAGCTGTACAAACAAATAAATAGTAAATATCTAATTTAATTAAAAAAATGAAGAAAATGAGGATAAGTAACTTAAAAGTGGAAATCATGAGGAATTCATGTTTGATGGAGATGACACAAGTGAACTGAAAAGTTGTTAAGAAAATACTTACCAATAAAACACATAATTAAAATAGGATAATTCTTAGTTTAAAGAATAAAGCAAAACTGACTCACTGAAATAATTAAATAAATCTGAAAAAAGCAATTTTTACTTCAAAAAGGTTGAGATCTTAGATATTAAAAATTATGTTTTAAATCCAAAAAGTAAAACTATGATAGAAAATCATTTCGAAAATGATGCTTAAAAAACTAAGTCAAATAAATTCAGTGATATCAGAAAAAAATCATTTAGTATTCAGGGTGTTAGAAAAACTTTCTCTGGATCTGATGTAAATATTTAAGGTTATGAGGAAACTTAAGATAATTAAGATATTATTCTCTAAAATTATTTTTAATAATCTTCAAATATCTAACCATGTTTAAAGTAATCAAATACATCTCCTTACTCACCTGAAGTTAATAAAAAATCTTCATAATATGATGATAAATTAATTTCATTTGGTTAAGATTAAGAAGAAGAAGAATTTTCAGCCAAAAATGATAATTTAAAAAATAACCAAGATAAAGACTTCGGACAATAAACGAGTGATATCAAAACGTTTTATATTTCTGAAGATTAAGAAAAAGATTAAAATATGATTTTTTCATCAGATTTTCCTCAAAATAAAATTTCATCGTTTTAAAAAGTTCAAAAAAAATAAGAAAATAATATTGAAGCAGATTAAATAAATGAATAAACTATAAAAGACACAGAGTAATTCGGATATGATTCATAAAACAAAAATGATATTATAGATAATTAAGGTAGTTTAATATAAACTTTTAATTAGTTAAGTTAATAAGATATAAGAGATGGCTAATAAAAAGAAGAATAACAAGTAGAAAATGATGATCAATAATTTGATAATGAATCCAGGAGATAAAATTTTAATGAATACCAAGATTAGGATGAGTAGAATGATTATTATGAAAACCAATAAGACAATCAAACAGAAAATTTTATCTAAATAAAAAACTTTAAAAATAGAACTAAAAATAAACTAGATACACTGATAGAGCAAAAAGAAGAATACTCTGAATATTCTTGTCAATTAAATTAAAGATAGCAAAGTTAAAATTAAATAGAAATAACAACTTCTAATTAAAAAAGCAATGATCTAAGCAGGAAACATATTGATATTATAATAGATGAAGAAAAAATTGAAGTGTAATTCAAAGAGTTATTTCCTACTAACATTCAATCTTATAAGTCTTAAGATGATTCTTGAATTCATCTTTGATGTTTATTTTTCTTAAGTTATAAATCAGAGCAATATTTTTTATTTTGAAAGCTAATTTAAAACTTTAATTTTAAAAATTAAAAAGAAGGATAAAAATACTCTTTAAATTTACTTAATTTTGAATTTTTATTAATATGTTTTGCGTTTTTATTTTGAAATAGAAAATAAAAATATTTACAATTTATTTAAAAATACTTTTATCAATTCATACAATTTCATATATTTTTTATGTTTCTTTGAAATTTCTGCAGTAAAAATAATTTGTTTTGGATAAAATGAAAATTTTATTTTGCAATTAACTCAAATATTTAGTATAAAAATTAGGAATAAAGAAAGATGATGATAGATTTCTGATAAAATTAAATGTGTAATATTTTCATTATTTTGAATAAAATAATTAATGAATAAAGTATCTTTAAAAATTAATCCTTAATTTTTTACACTTTAAAGTAATAAATATCATAAATCTATCTATTTAGAATAATTAATTAAATCTACTGATAATTAACAAAGATACATTTTATATTATAATTATTTAAATTATAAAAAATAATTGTCAATTCATACAATTTTATTTGATTGTATATATATTTTTACAATGAAGTTATTGTAATAAAATTAAAATTCTTTGCTAAATTGGAAAATTAATTTTAAAAACTGACTAAAAATTAACTTTGATTTTTTTTTAATTTAACTTATTAAGTTAAAGTTCTAAATTATATTCAAATTATTCTGAATAAAATAGATTTTTTTAAAGAATTTTCATAAAATAAAAATAAAAACTTTTAGAATAAAAATTTTTTTAACTATTAAAATAATTTATTAATTATGTCTGTGATTGACAAAATCTATTTTTAACATATGTATTTTCCCTAATAATTTGTAAATAAAAGCTAATATTATATAGGAGTATCTTTAATAATTAATTCTTAATTTTTAACACTTTAAAGTAATAAATATTGTAAATAGATACATTTTGAATAAAATGAACTAAGATCTTATTGTTGATGATTAAGGAAGATATGTTTTTAGATTATAATTTAGATTACCTGAGAAAAGGTTTGCATAGATTGTTTGCTAAACCATAGAAGTAGATAGGGAGCTCAATAAAACTGTTGTAGAAAAAGAAATCTTTAATAATGATAGTGATGTAGTAACATTGATATATAGATCTAAGGATGCCAAAAAAGTTAGATCAGCAATAAAAAATACTATTGAGAATATTTGCTTATCATTAGAAACTATCAATAAATTTAAATGACTTTTCTTATTTTTAATTTGTTATTTTTGTATTTATCCATTCTTCAAATGTATTTATTTGTTCATAATATAAAAATTTATTATATATCTTTTGCTTAAATAAGCAGAAATACAATAAATCTTTACAAATTTAATGCAAAGTGAACATTATCATAAAAATCAAAATACATTTTACATTTTCAGAATAATTTTGTTCATCATTATTTTAAAATATTTTATGAAAATAGAGTTTAGGTAAACAGAGACACTTTATTTAATTTAAAGTAAAGGAATTAAACATAGAAAATAAAAGGGTACTCATACAAAATACATTAAATAAAATTACAAATAATTTTAGGTTTTATCTGAGTAAAGTAAATAAATAAAATCAATTTAAATTTTCATCTTTGATGCTATAATTCCTTACTCTCATTCTGTTGATTTATTAATTTTTATCAGGACTATTTTCTTACTTTATATATGAATTATTATTGCTTTATATCCTCTTTAAGTCTTGCACCCTTTTCTCATACTCAAGCTTTTCTAATTGAGAAGGAGTTGCCTTTAAACTATTGGGAACATATTAAGCTTATTTATCATCTTCTTACCTTTCAAGAATAGGCTTAGAAAGGGATTAAATAAATAATTATTTTTTTTCATGTTCCTCATCATCATAATAGTAATTATCATCATTATTTTAATCTTTAACTTAGTTAAAAAAATTGTTCACTCTTTATGATTTTATTGCTGTATTTCTATTGATAAACTCATCTATATTTTAGAATTAATCATACTTAGGAACATTCTTTTTAAATATTTTTTAGCTTGTGCCATCTTTTTTGAGGGGTTGCTTTTCTATGGAAGTATTTTTTTTGCTACTTTTAGAATCACTTCTATTGTTATTAGGAGCATTTTAGTTTTTTAAAGTATTTTTATTTGGAATACGCTTATTTTAGTTAGGACTTTACGAGTGGTTGTTACTTTTTTATTTATAATTTTTGTTCACATTAATCGAATAGTCTTTCTCTTCTTCTTCTTTGATAGGTTAATTAATTTCATTATTTGGTAATTACTTTGAACCCTATTCTGTCAATAACTCTAGCTAGGACATATGCAATTAAGTTGGTTTTCTCATATCAAACTTATTAATAAATATGTAATTATCTTTATATTGAGAAATAATTTCATCTTTTTACTCAATGATATCCTCTTACTCTTAAAGCTTTTCTCTTAAATCGCTAGAAATACTAATTAACTATTCCCTCTCTTTTCTAAGCCTCTCAATTTCGTTTTTATGTTTTTCTACTCTTGATAAAACCTTTTATAATTCTTTGTCTTTTTCTTCAATCTCTTACTCCTTTTCAAAAGCCGATCTCTAAATTAAATCATTTTTCAACAATTTCTCTCTATAATTCATAATATCCATTTAAAGCTCTCCTATCCTTTACTTCAATTCCGAATTCTCATTTTTTATTCTTTAACTTTCCTTTTTTTATATAAAAAAATAAACATTTAGTCTTTATATTATCTTTATACTCTATTGACATTCTCCATCTCAAGAGCTAAAGTCTCAATTAAATGTCTATATGCTTCAATTTCGCTCTCTAAAGAAGCTATCTTTTCTTACAATTTCGAATTATTTACTGCAGGTTAATTAGATCTTCTTTGCAGACTCTCATTATATTTCTAATAAGTAGGGGTAGGAATGTAAGGGTTGAGTTTATTTTTAAGAAGGATGCTATTAACCAGCAAACTTGCAGATTTATTATTGCTTAAAAAATCTAAATTAAAATTCTTTGATCTAAGAGGGCTAACAGGACCTATTTATATAAATAGACATTAATATCAATTGCTTCTTTATTCTGAATAATTTTTTTACCTTCATCTCCTGTGAATATTTTTTCAATAGATTCATCTTCTTATTAGTTTTGAAGAATATTAGAATCATTTTAAATGTTATTTTTTTAATTGATAAGAATATCTTCTTCAAATTACATTGAAGAATTTTAGTTGATTTTCTTTTTACCTGATTATAGTTTTAACTAAGGTTTTTTTTACCTCTATGAATCTAAGTTAGCACCATTTATGTCTGGTTGATTATTTTAATTTTAGTTAGGAGAAGCTTTTCTATACTTAACAATTTCTTATATTAATAGCTCATTTTCGTTTTCAATTTCCTTGATCTACTTTTGAATTTGATCAAGCTTTTACTTGATATCTGAATTTTCTTTTTATACTTTTTGGAGTTCATCATTCTTCTATTTTAAATGGAAGTCAGTTACATTTTTGTCATTAATTTGTTGTTTGAATTGGTGTTCTTAATTTTTTCTGAAGGTTCTGAATTTATCCTCAATTTCTTCAACATCTTTTTGATATTTTCTTTCTCTGTCTTATAATAAGATAGTCTAATTATTGCATTATAAGTTAAGTTTTTCATTTTCTATTTTTAATTCTCTAATGATTTAATCAAATTGCCTAATCTAAGAGTTTTAATCCTCATTTAATATCTAAAACTTTCTATCCATGTTTTCTTTTTGTTCCTTTAACTTCTATTAATATTTATGCTTTTTACTGCTTAGCTTTTCTTGAAGCTTATCTTTTTCGTTGTTTAGGATCTCCATTTTTTCTTTCAAAATGGCATTCCAACTATTCTAAGAAGCTTTAAAACCCTCTATTTCTTTTTATTGGGTGCTAATTGTTATCGACTAGTCTTATATTTTTTACTTTAAATTAGATATTTCTTCATTTAGTTTTTTATTAATTTCAATGTTTTTAAGCTTTTCATCATTTAGCATTCTCAAATAATTTTCATTTTCAAGTAAAAGTTTATCTTATTACTTTTATATGTTATAGTCATGACTTCTTCTTTACTCTGCCTATTATTTTAAATTATCATCGTTTTCTCTTTTTAAAGATTAAATTTAATTAGTAAGAAGCTATATTTTCTCTTAAGACACTTAATTAGCGGCATGAAGTGCTTCTTTAACTTTATCATCTATGCTTTTTTTCATTTCTGCAATTTGATTTTTCATTTTTTCATTCTCTTCAATTTTCTCTCCTAACCTTGCTTTTAGAGTTTTATTTTCGAACTTAAACTAATCAATCTTTTCATAAAAAGTTCCTTTTTATTCTTCATAATTTTGGATTGACTAATGTTAATTGAATTTTTGGTTCTCTATCTCCTGCAATAGACTATCTGTTTTAATTCTTCAAGTTAATTTCATTTTTTTAAAATAGTTATCAAAAATAAAAATATAAAAATGTAATTACTTATATAGTTATTCTTTTCTTCAACAATCTATTTTAAATTTAACATTTTATGTGATAGCTCCTAGATATCTTAATCTCTTTCTTCTATAACTTGTAGGTTAAATTCAAAATCCTTTTCCAACTGATATTGCTTTTGCTCATAAAATTAAATCTATGCTTCTTTTTCTGTGAGTCTCTTCTCTAGACTCTTTATTTTAACTATTTATATCTACTATAATTCAAGCAACTTGGTCTAAAATTAATCATTAGAGTTATTATTCTGGCCATAATTTTCATACTGCAAATTTCCTACTAGGTCGGCAGATAAATTATTGTTTGACTATTCAAACATTTTCTTTATTCAAATACTTAATCAAAATTCAATAGGTGTAAATTAATTAAAAAAATAGATTACTCAAAAAAAAAAAAATTCAAAAAATCAAATCATAGACTTAAAAAAGATAGGAAGTTTAAAAAAAAATAAATAACTACTATGGAGAATAATATGATTTAAATACAGAATTACCAAATAGAATCAAAAGATTTTTAAAAATATTAAAATTTTCAGTAAAATAATATTTTTAATTAATAAACCAACAATAAATTTAATCAGAACAAATTATTCATAGTGGTAATGCATAGCTCTATTACTAAGCAATTCAAAGAATTAATATATGAAATTAAAAGATATCAAGTATTTATTTACATTTCAGCTAAACAATAAATCTCTTTATTTTTAATCACTCTTTTTTTAAATTAAATTGAATATTTCAATTCGAGTTAGTCTAACCTGATTTATTTACATCATGAAAGTAACAAAGTAATTTCTTTAACAAAATAAATAATAGCTTAGCAGTGTTAGTAAAAAGTAATTTATGAACAGAATTTACATATTTAGCTATGATTTGATTGAATCCTATATAATAACAGTACAATGCATAAATTTGATATGCTTGCTGATGGATGAAAAATCAGCGAAAGTTGCCCAAATTATTTTCAGAGAAATAATACTTGATAAAAAATGATGAAAGAATATTAATCACCTATCAGCAATTATTAAAAGGAGATTAAATCATTCAAAACAAAATCAATTTCTATTATCAAAAATTATAAAAACAATATTTGTAAAATTCCTCTCTTAACAAGCAATAAGCAATATATCAAACAATTAAGTAAGAAAGAAATAATTAAATAAATAAATTAAGAATCAGTATAAATTATTATGGATTACAATAACAACTAAGAAAATAATATGAGTGGTTTAGATTTATAATATATGTAGCTTTAAGCAGAAAAAAGTTAAAGTATTGATGTAAAATAGGATGCTGTGAGGAAATCAATAGCATCTCAGTCTAGTTTAAAGGATCTTAGTAACGGCAATTAAGATAATTGCTACAATATTTCATCATATTAAAATTAGAACAGAATGTTTGCCTCAACTACTCTTTATGACAGAAGCTCAATGACAAATCTCCCATATCGTGCAAGCAAATTATAAAAATCAGTTATTTTATTTGAATCAGGGGTGACCTTGGGAGATTTGGAATAGTTAAAAATTACAAATATGAAAGACATTAAAAAAGAAGTATGTACTATTATTTGTTTAACTTAGCAAAATATAAATTTAACTCAATCCTAATTAAACAGAGTCAGATTATAGACTAAGAAATAGGAAATGTAGATGATAAAAAGTTTGTTTCCCTAATTGCTGACGAACAAATACATAAAAGACTATCAAGCAGATTAATTGAATAAAGTCGCATCCCTAGCATTCCTAGATCATGTAAGAATGTTTATATTTTTGGAATATTTAGTAAATATCAGTCTATTCAAGCTATTTTTCTATTTAAGACACTTGATTTTTACGTTGGCAATCTAATTAAAATTTTTGATTGATTGATTGATTGATTGGCTGATTAATTCATTGAAAAAATAATTTGTTAATCAATAGAAAATAATTTAAAAGAATTAAATAATACAAATTATACTATGTTTAATTATCTATTAGTATTTTAATGAAACTATTCTTCAATATTATCTCAATGGATTTTTTAATTTTAAAGCTGTAAAGGGAATTAACAAGTAGGACTCATAAATATCTCTAGATTAAAATTATAAATAAATGGATCAAATTAGTTTATAAGAGCAACATTCTATAAAATCAACTAGCTAGTTTCGTGTTAATAAGAATCAAGAAATATCTACAATATAAGAATAAAGCGAAGAGCTAGTTTCTGATACTTAAGACAAATGTAAATAAAGAGAAGCCTCTGATTAATCGAGCAGTGCTAAATAATCTTCATCTCTAAGCAGCGACATTGAGTAAGACAGCGATGAAGAAAATTAAATGGTAGAAGATGGTAAATAATAATTAATTTTAATTAAAGTTTACAAAATAAAACATAAAATAGAGTAAATTAATGAGGAGAATAAGATTTAAAAAATACCTGTCATGAATGTTGCAGAAAAGAATTTAAATACAATTACTTACAAGCCAAATGAGAATACAAGTTGTTAATTTTAAATTGGCCCACTTCATGAAATGAAAGGTTATTTAAAAAAGAGAAGCCCTTAGTACATTGTAGGCTGGCAAGTAGAATCTTTACTTTTTTAAACAATCCTTATGATAATTAAAACTTTTTTTTTGAAAAAAAGAAAAGATGGTGTGTATTAAAAGACCAAAAACTGTTTTACTACAAAAATGAAAAATCATTTAGATAATATGGAGTTATTTGCTTTAATATAATAAGCTGCAGAGCAGAGGTAACTAATACAAATATAAAAAAATACTTATTTTATATTCTATAATATCAAAAAGTTAATTGAGGGAAAGAAGTCTAAGACTAAAAAGCTATAGTAAATTTTTAAGAAAATTTAATTGTAATAAAATTTATTTTTTCTTTTAAATAATGAAGCTTAAAATTCTTGAATCATTCAAAAACATTTACATTTAAATCAGATGATCCTGCTTAACCTATTGAAAAGTGGTATCATGAAATAGTAAATCACATAGTTTAATCACAAGGTTATAAAAATGAACTGATGCTTTCAGCAAAAAGATTTTGGAGAGTAATAAAAATAAATTTGATTGAAAAGAAAGAATATCAATAAAAATATTAAATAAAAAGGATGATAGAATTAGTTACAAAGAGTTTGTTGATTAAGCTGACACTGGAGATTTAATCCTATTTAGAGGTAAATCAATTGAAGCAAGATTATAAAGGGCATTTACTGGAAGCGATTTTGATCATGTTGCATTGGTCTTAAAATATTCTACTTCAGATATATTTATTATGGAAGCACTAGGAGGGAAAATTGTAAATCTTTATTATTTCAAAGATGAGATTATATTGAATATTTAAAAAATATTGTAGGGTAAAGTGATTCTGTTTAGATGGAATCTATTCTAAAAAAATAAATGGTATGAATTTTATGACAAAATTGTCTACAGAAAGCTAAACATGAATAGAACAAATTAAGTTTTAACCAACCTTGAAAAATTTATACAAGTAAATAAATAAATTCTTTCTAATCTATTTTATTAAGAAAATTTTTTATTTTAATTTACTCAATCTCACAAATAAATATATTTTAAAACAGTATGCTCTGAATAAAAAGTATAAGTTTACTTTGGGAAAAATTATGAGAAAGAAAACGAGTCATAAAGAAGAGAGTGACTCTAATGAAGATAGAACATTTTTCTGTTCAGAATTAGTAGCAGCTTGTTATAAAAAGCTAGGAATATTAAAAGAAGAAACAGCTTGCTCTTCTTATTTACCAGGTAAATTTGAAATAAGTTTTATATTGAAAAATAATTTTAATTTTTAATTAAATTAAGGCCACTTCTCTTTAGAAAAAGATTTATAACTGAAAAATAACGCTTAATTATAACATGAATAAGTAGTAGATTTCTCAATGCTATGAGAGAGAAAATAAAAATATGATTTTAACAAAGTAATAAGAAACATTCAATAATAAAAATCTTAATAAAATAAATAGTAATTATTTTAAATTAGTTTATAAGAATGAAATACATACAACCAACTACTTATAAGAAAAATACTAAATAAATAACTAATCAAATAATTAATAAATTAATTAATTAACACATTCTACTAACTTATACTTACTAATAACAAAACTAATAAACATTATTAAAAATGTAAAATAATATTTATTTATTTTTTTTAATGTTGTATCAATTTAAGAATTACTTTAATAAAATTTTCTTTATCCAAAACATATTATTCTATCTATCTCTTAATATTCTTCTTTTTTAATTAACATTTATGGTAAAAGTACACTCCAAACCACTTTAATAATTTAAAATCTTACTCTTAAGTTATTTCCATTTTAATTACTACTTTAATAAAGCTTTTAATATGCAAACAGCTATTCATTTTTTTACAATTTTTGGTATAATTAGAATTTATGGCAAATTTATTCAGCAAACAAAAGTATTTATAATCGAATATATAAATAAACTGAATTGAGCTATTTTAATAAAAACTTTTCTTATATGTTATTGAAATTGTATTTAAAAAAACATATTATTCTTTTAATAACTTTTCTAAATGATATCCTAATACAAAAATAAAACCGAATCAAAGATATTTATAAACCCTAAGTATTTTTATTTTAAGGGAATCTATTATTTTAACAAAAGCATCTCATGTTACACAAATGATATGATTTTAATGAGTTTACTTTTTTTTAAACTACATAAATTTTATTTAATTAAAACATATTATTTTTTAATAAATTTATTTATTTTATTTTGAATTTATTGAAAAATATACTGGAATAAAAGATATTAATAATGAATCCTCTGTGAATATAATTATGAAATTATCTTATTTGAGCTATTTAACAAAAAAATTTTGCATACGTTATACAGATATATGATTATTAATCACTTAACTTTTTTGTAAACGACTTTTTCTTTTCCTTCTTTTTCTCTTTCTCTCTTTTTTCTTTATGTGTTAGAAAGTTATGATTCATCGACTTCTTAATCACCCATAGATCTGGCCATGAAGAATAATTTAATGTAAGGCAAAATCCACTTCCAGAAAATATAAATTGGTACAATAATATAAAAGTACCAGAATCCAGACCAGAAGCAAGTACCAAATTCGATTGCTGAGTTTACAATTAAAAGATCTAATTAGCTTTCATAAGATTCTGATTCTAAACCTTTACGAATTCTGTGCTCTATTGAAGAGTAGCATGCATAATTAACTAAAGTGAAAAATGCTAATGCTAATAATGTATCAAGCTTGAAAAGATCTCCTCTAAAGAGATAATTAACTGTATAGAATCCTGTAACAATCAAAATGACAGTCTAGAAATATTTGATAGTTTGCTATCTCTAAACTGACCCCTTTTTTTCGCTCTAATTAGCCATTATACTGTGTATTTCTACTAATATTGAAATAAGTGAATATTTATTTATATTTTAGAAAAATTATTTAAATTAATGTCACAATTTGTTTCTGTTTTTAATATTCACTATTACTTTAATTAACACGTAGGCATATCAATTAATTGTAATAAAAGTATTCATCAGGAACAATAATCTAATTAACTTTGATATCTTATTTTAAAAAGTAAATATTTTTTTTTTGTTAGATAATTTTATTTTATTAATTTTCAAAAAATAAAAGTAAAATAAAAGACTTATTTTTGTTCATTTAATTTTCTACATCATGTTTAATTATCTTTGCATTAATTTATAACACTCTCAAATTAATAAGAAATAGGTTAAATAATTATTTTAAGGTATTTGTTTAGAAAAGCAACCACTCTTTAAATTTTACTTGAGTGAGCATTTTTTAAATAGTTTTTATCATTACAATAAAACTGAAATGAAATAAAAATTTTTATTAATCAATTCCTTTGATAATTATTTAAAATACTTTTGAAAATTTTATTTTAATAGATATGAGGACTTTATTTCTATTAATTTATTTGAATAGTTAGGTTTGTTTAATTTATGTTATTAATTTAATAATCGAATTTTTGTTTGAGCTGTAAGATGAATTACTCTAATAAATTCAAGAGTCTAATATAGATTTTTAAATTAAATTGTTTTGATCTTGGCAAACTTTTAGAATGTTTACAAAACAAGAATAAATAATAAAGGAACAGCAAGAACTTCAATAATTTAAATAATTTAGCTGAGTCAATTAAAATATGAGATACTTAATTTTTATTTATTGGTTGAAATAGTTCTTTGTGATTTTTATTATTAATTTTTTCATCAAGGATTAGAATGCAAACTATTTTTGAAAAAATTATAAATTCAATTAATTTGTTAAACAAAATCAATAAATAATAGCAAGAACTTACTCTAAAAATAGCTAGCAATTAACACAATTTGTTCTTAGTTAAAAATACTCAAAAAAAAATACAGACCAAAAAAAGCTAATTCTGATTAGTAATTAAGTATTCGCATTATCAATAATACATTTTAAACTGAGGCAGTGAATAATTGTTTTTTTTGATAACAAGCATTAAATACTTAGTTAAGATACCATTTTTAGAATTTTTGAAAGACATTTTGAAAATTTCGGATTAATTTTAACAACAGATTAAAGAACTAGATTATGTAATAAAAGTAAGATGAAGGATAGCTGGAGAAAGAAATAAATTTAAACTATAACCACACACACAGTCTGGGCCAGAAAAAATCAGGAAATCTTCACAAATTTATAGAGAAATCTAATTCTTTGAAAAATAAGATCTGTGATTTTTTTGAAAAGAGACTTAGTTATGGGAAAGAAACAATATAGCAATTTCCTCTTTCTTACTTGTTTTACTTCACAACAGGTTTACTTTACTTAATATTAGAGGAATTCAGCTGGTATGTAGTATCTTTAGTTTTTATTTCTTTTGCTGGAATACTATTTCACTTCAAGAAAAACATTCTAATATTTAAGCTAATTTTAAGATTTGCTTTTACATCAGTATTATTGATTTCTCTAGTTAAAAAATTAAAATAAGATTGTTTTTAAGAGAACGCAGATCCATCCAATTAATCATATCATTAAGAACTCAGCTTTTACATGAGAATCTTTCTTCTTGGGCATTCTTTTATTCATGTCAATGATTAGTTTGGCTTGTGGGAAATAGATATTATAGTAGCATTAATGTAGATAATTAGCATAATTTATTTATTTGATTAGAACTATCAATCATTCTACTTTTGGTGTTTACTGATTTTTCCATTATTTTTATTTGGAAAAAAGACTTAATTTAATTTGTGGATATAAAAGTATTATTACTTGAATAAAGAAAGTAATCACCTTTAATAGATTTTTCATGATTTATGGCCTAACTCACTTTTTATTATGAGCCTCAATAGAGAAAAATAAATCTAAATTGAATTTCATAATCGTAAAGCAAAAGAAGTTTTAGCTTCTGAAAAATCTATCTTGGATTATTTTGAAAAAATTAAATTTTTTTAGTACAAAGAAGAACTCTCAGACATGTCTTTAGGCACTTACTCAAAGAGGGATAATCTTTTAAAGCTGCTTAAAGCAAAGATGAGAAAATTCGATGAGTCTGCAGCTAGCAATATTAATTTGTAAGTTATAAATCCAATTTAATCACAAAAAAGCAATCACATTACAGGGATTAACATAAATCGATCTAATAATTTTATTGATCAAAAATAAGGAGTGCAAGTTACTAAAAACACGCAGTATAGGAGTACTAAATTGCTCTCATAACTTAGTTCAATTACTCCTAAAAAGCGCCATCACTCCTCTCTTTCTAAAAATATAACTTTTGAGAATGTAAATAACAATTTTAAAGATGGAGAGTTTGACCCTAATAAAAGAAAGAGTACTAATTTATGGAGTGATAATGCCTTTTAATTAAAGAATACGTAGGCTGATTATGATGATATGTTTTGTCAAAAAGTAGATAAATATTTTGGGAAGTATTAATCATCTCAAGATACTCCAGAAAAATACAAATAATTATCCATAAAAATTTATTACTACAGTAAAAATGAAGATAAATCAAAGTCACAATTTAGAAGTATTTCAGCTATCAATAGCTACATAGTCAATGAATAAAAATAGAAGTACTTATTTATTGAGATTAAGTCTTTAGATGAAAATGAATAAGCTAAGTAAGATGAGGGTATACACAATAAATATAATGAGAACCCTAAGTAGCAAAATAAATCTGGACTATTAAAAATAGCTAAAAATTTGTTAAAAGATATAAATTTGCATTTCTAATAAATTGTCAATCCCTACAAATAGTTAGTAGGACTCATGACTAGTTAATAATATTGCTATAATTCTAATTTTATGAACATGCAAATACAATAGCTGCAGACTCTATACGCCTCAAACTATGAGTATTAGACCAAATAAATCTAGCAGTAAATAGATGTTATAGAAAATAATTCTTTTCCATACCACTTAGAATATATTTAATGTCAAATAAATACTTTAATAGATCATGTTCGAATACACATGAATAAGAAAACTAAGCTAAGAGTTGAAGAAATAAATATGTAGATACTTTTCCTCGATTTTTTTAAAAACATCTAAGAATCTAGATACAAAAATATTGACTACAGTCTTGAAATGGATACTACAACATTCCCATAAAAATTCCAACAAGATCCAGGAAGAATAAAATAAATTATGCATTTCCTTTTCAAAAAACTTGTTACTGATCACGAATGCATCACCCCAAAATTTGTAATGAAAGTAAGCTACATGAAACAGAGAAATGACACCTTACAAAATGCACCAACGATTACTTTTATGGAATCTAGGGCCAGCAATACATAATGTGAGTAGTATAGGACAAGTGTAATTTAGCATCGCAAATCAACCCTGAAATAAATTAATAACTTATATAGCACAAATAATTGCTTCATTATTGAGCTAATATTAAAAGGTCATGGTAACTTTGAAAATATCATACAAAAGTAGAATGCCAAAGATAAAGATAAGCTTTTTAAAACAATCTAAAAAATAGGATAATGGCTTGGATCTACTCAAATCGAATTCTAAATCCAAAAAGAAAATGAAAATCCCCAGAGAAAATATTTATTTTATTTAAAAGAAGTTATTCCAAAGCAATAAACTAATATAGAAATAGAATAAAAGGAGGAGAATTAAGATCCTCTTTAAAATAAAAAAGATATTTTTATGAATAAATCACCCATTACAGAAGCAAAATTAAACAATTTTCTTAAAAAAAAAGTAGATTCTAATATCTATAAAAGCCCAGCTAACATAAATCACAATCTAGAAAAGATAGTATCTCAAGTCACATCTAATCATAGCTTAAGTGGGCAGCTGAAAAACGACACTATGATAAATACCCCTCTGAATTAGAAAAATCACTTCTTATTTTCTTAAACAAATATTATATAAATTCTAGACAACAACGATTAAGATCAAAGCTAACAATCTATTTAAGATATAATGAATGATGTAAATGGAGAATCTTAAGTTATAGTTAACTAACCTGTAGAATTTCAATCTAAATTTATGAAATGAACTAATTAATTTTCGCTACTAAGTTTTCCTAATAAATTTTGATATTAAATTATTTATCTAAAGAACCATCAAATTATTTAGCTATCCATCCTATCCAATATTATATTTAAAAACAAATTATATTAAAAATTTTATTTACTCTGCATCAAGCAAGTAAATTTTTTATATTATTATATTGTATAACTATTTCTCAAAGTTCTTTTGAGAACTTCTTCTAAAATTTTAAATAAATTTTTTAAAGTTCATTTTAATCACAACAAAATAGGTTAATGAAAAAAATTATGAGCTTAACTATTCTGATTTTATAACTTATTTTTTCAAAATTTAATTAATTCAGATTTCAAAGTTGTAAAATATTAATAAAAACTCTAAAATTATTTTT
The DNA here is from genome assembly GCA_000231825.2 of Tetrahymena elliotti 4EA. NCBI lineage: Eukaryota > Ciliophora > Oligohymenophorea > Hymenostomatida > Tetrahymenidae > Tetrahymena > Tetrahymena elliotti. Next base: position 3,236,525 of record JH720293.1, read on the forward strand.
TTATCATCATGTTCATAATTAAAAAACCTAATACGATCATCAAGTTGAAGAAAAAATTTATTTCTCAATTTTTTAACTTTTAAAAGAAAACAGTATTGATTTTATTGATATTTTAAAATAATTTTTCAATTAATCATAAAGTTTTTTAGAAATTGTTTTTAATTAAAGATTTATTGAGTGAGATAAAAATTGAAAGATAAAACAACCCTAATTTAAGTTTAAAAAAAAATAAATAAAAAATCCTCTTAAATAAATTTAAAATTATATTTTTTGGAGAAAGTAATTTTTTCTAAAAATGTTTATTTTTATTGAATAATCAATTTTGGTGTTTGTTCTTGTAGAGAAATCAAGATATTTTAAAAAATTTGTTACATTTAATTTTAAAGTAATTTTTAAAGATAGTATTTTTCAAAATTTAATAGTTCCGAAATTAAAATAATAGAATACACTGAAATAATTTTTGTTAAATAAACAAATACTTTATTATATAATTAAAATATAAAAATTTTATTATAATTTTTGTTAAATTTATAATTTAAAATTCTTCATTCTATTAAAGTAAAAACTTATCCTAATAGAGTTGTAAAGTCTAAGCCTAGAATAGTAAAGAGCATTAAGACAGAAATTATCACAACTAATGTGGATTCATAGTTGCTTAACTTAATGTAAAAGACAGTTGGAATTATGAAAGCATGAACAGAAGAAAAAAACACTCCTGAGAATAGGGCTATATATAAAGGCCCAGAAAGGAAGAAGTTAATCACAAACATAATCAACTAAAGTATTACTGACGAAGCATAAAATCTAATTTGTCTCATATAAATATGGGTTTACATAAGATTAGAATCTTTTAGTGTTTCATTCTATTAATTATAACCATAAAATGGAGCTGGTGTTATATACGGATTGCTAGGGTTGCCATAATTTCCATCTTGATGAGATGATTTAAAGAACTAAGGTACATCGTTAGGATCTCTATCTATATCATTAGGATAATCTAAAGTAGATTATTTATCTAACTTTAAAGATTTAAATAGTTTAAGAATATGAGACCTTACTATAGAAAATTGTAGAGGAAAATTTACAACACAATATATTACATATATCATAAGCGCATATGATGAAAATGTTATATGTAGATCAAGCTAGCTAAATTAAATTAAATAATTAGCATTTCTGTCAAGGCCAGTTGTCGAGATATAACCAAATGAACCTATAAATATAAAGCATAATCCTAAAACCATATTAGCATATAGAGATGTTCTTAACATTTTTCTATCACTGGGTTTACGTAGATACTTATACAAGTTGAAAAAATTGATATGAACATCCATCAAAAATAGTAAAATAGAAAGTGAGCTGAATGCATAACCAAATTTAAAATCATCAGGTATAAATAAATAGTCTCCTTTCATTTCTTCAGTTTTTATTGTAGATATAAATGAAATTAAGCTTAATATTATCATACTAATAAGGAAGGCCATGTTGATTAGCTGGGTGAAAGTGGTTTGATGACTATCGATAATCAGCAAGCTCAAAACAAATAGTATAACTAACATAATTATTAGATAGAATTGGTAGCTTTCAACAAAATCAAGCTCAGATTCACTAAAATTTTATTTACCCTTCACATTTAAAATAAATTATTGGAACTATTTTGAAGCAAAATACATTAGCATAGTGCAATTAGCAAATTTAGTAAAAAATTAAATTATATAAACAAATCTCTCTCCACTTATACCAGAAAGGTACCTTGCAATGCTGTGATAGTTACTCTTTCGACTTAGATTTTTAGCTTTGAGTAAGTAGTGGAAAGAACAATTACTAACTGTAATTAGCATTAGAATCAAAACTATAGAGAGTACAATACCAAATTAGCTGAAAAGGTAGGGGAGCATACCAATAGCTGAGTTTGAGCATTCACTAACTAAGAAAAATATTCCCTTTAGACCACTTTTATAAAAGAATTTATTTGTATTATTGTTTTCTTATATATTTCTGCCATTTTCATCAGATAAAAATGAAGGCTGAAGCTCCTTATCTTCTTCGAGGATGGCCAAATCCTACACAGGTTTTTAATTAGTTTTATATTTAACTTTAGAGCTACTGTAATAGTTATTTGTATTGCTAGGATGCTATACAAATTAAGATAAATTTCTTGATATTTAAGAATGGCCATTTCCATCTCTTTAGTTATAGCTAATTTGATTTACACTTTTTGTACCCTGGTGAGTTTGAAAATTTTAAGAAACTGAATTTTTTTTTTAGTTCTAAGATTCTTAAACTATTTCAGAGTTCTATTTACTGTTCAAAAAGTTATTCAAGCTTTGTTGATGGTTCACACTATCGCTTCTCCTATCATGTATGAATGAATCTTGATATTTATCTTTAATTTCTTCTTCATATTCATCTTTTTCTGTCCTGTTAAATTAAAAGCTATTACTTCTCCTTTAGCTTGAACTAGTCATACTAATTTTGCTTTTTTTCTCGCTAGGCCTTTAAGAGTCTATTTATCCAAAGACTGCACTAGGCTACCTAGAACTGTTATCACTATAAGTTTTTTATGAGTAGTTAATTCCATTTACTTAATTCATTAATTATCAATTTTTTTTGTGTAAATATTTAGAATTAAATATAAAGTGATGACTTTTTACTCCTGTTATAGCTTCAAAATGAATTCCTTTACAGCTTTTTCAAACAAAGATAGGTATTCAAGTTAAATAATTACGTCTGTTATATAGAATGATAGATTACTGATAATTATTTTTTGAAGTTTGAAGCTAGGTTTTGCGATAAAGGTTTATATAAGAAATATCATTCAATTAGAAATTTTAATAGTATATCTTCAAATTTGCACTAAAGTGAGATTAATGAACTTAAAAAACTAAAATCTATAAATAAACAAAAATTTTTATTACCTACTTTAAAATTAACAAAACATTTTTTTAATAAAAAAAAACAAAAGATTTTAATATTTTTTGTATTTTAAGATGAAATTTTAATTTAATTTTTTATTAAAACAATTATTTTTGAAAATAAAATCATAAAAAAGATAGTGAAATTTTACTTTTAAAAAAGAAAATCAATTAGGATAAAAATTACATGAAATTTGTTATTATCTTTGCCAAAATAATTCAAATAATTTATTAAAAAAGAAAAAGTAAATCTATTATTTAAAGATATGAAGAGTTTTTTAGAAAAGAATCAACAACAAAATATAAAAAAAAGGGTGTAATAGTAATAATATTAGTAATTATACAAATAGATTGGTTGATTGATTTCAAAGACACATTAATTAATTAAGTAAATTATAATCACAAATTGTAGATTAGATAAATTGAGCAATATTTTGCTTTGATTATAATTATTAAATTCAAAAGATTAAAAAAACAAATTATAAAATAAAGAAGGTTTTAGCATTATATTAGATTTTCAGAACAATATAATAATAAAGGTCAAAAATATGAAACAAATAAATCATTTTTATGTTTATGTCATATTGATAAGCCTAATAAACTATGGCTATTCAAACACTTTTTCATGTTAAATTCTTACAGAAGATGAAGTTTAAGAATGCCCTCTAATTAATGAGCCAGTATGTGCAGTAATTAAAAAAGGAGTGCTCAAATGTGGTTAAGAGTAATGCAGACTTACATACTAAAATAAATGTGAGGCATGCAAAAATAGTAAAATATTAGACTTTGTTATAGAGGGTCCATGCGAAGACTATCCTAACAAGTCAGTTTTTTGTGGCCTTAATAGAGATGAAATGGCTTGTGATAGTTCAAATACAAGAAAGCAAAGTATGAATATATTTCTTTCTTTACTTTTAATTACTAATATGAATTTTTTGTTTGTTTAAGTCCTGATTTCAGATACAAAAAGTTAGAATATAATATTTTTATGTTATCAATTATTTTAGGTAATGTCACCAAAGTTTGTGGATTTTATAATTTGAATACAAAATGTAATTTGAATCCTTGCTTTGAACTCTATCCTTCATCTTGTCATGCATGTAATAATGAACTGGTAGAATTTTATTTAGAAGGGCCATGTCCAATTATGACATCATTTGAATTTCATTGATAATAAATAATACTTGGTAGTTACTAAAATATAACTCAAAAAATTTTATAATTCTTAACTTATTTTGATAATAAAAAAATCTACAATAAACTAATGAATGAATATCATCCAAGAACTTCTTATTTATAGTGTCTTTCTATCTTTCTTTTAGAAAAGAAGGTGAAATGTGAAATGCAAGAATATATTGAATTATAATTGCTTTCATGTGATTTTAATTTATATTGATAGTTTACATAATATCACTAATATTACCAAACATGTATTTATACTATATATTAACAATTCTTTCAAAGTATAAAAAAATAATAATCTAATTTAAATAAAAAAACTAATTTATAAAAAGAAATTAAGAAATAGTAAGCTAGGTAGATAAGTAGATTTTAGCAAATCCAAAGTTTAAAATGTTCGAGGTCAGTTAATTATAATATGATTTTTTGATCATTAAGAAATACAATGATTTATTTTGGGTTGGATACTCTCAATATTCTTTGCCAATCATTATTGTTCTTTACTTAATCAAGATTTTCAAACCTGTAGACAATTCAAAAGTAAAAAATTAAAAAGAAATAAAGAGGTAATGGCATGACATCTTGACTGTTTTTTTTATTGGTTATGCTCCAATTTATTATTTTATTGACGGTGTTTGTTTGGTAGTGACTAATCTTGCTTTTGAGTAATAATGTAAAATGGATATGCTTTATCATCATATTGTGAGTGCTGTATTTTTGCCTTTTGTATTCTTAACTAAGCACATTCCATCATGGTAATTAGGACCAGGAGTTATGCACGCAATGTTATTAACATTCCCATAACACACATGGCTTAATTACCCTTATCTTGGAATTATGATAATTTTCAATATTAAGCTCTTTTCTTAACCTTACACAAGATTTATTTAGTATAAACTTCTTAAAATTGGTATGGGTATATTATATGGTTGCTTAGTGCTTTTATGGCTACACTCATGCTCTAACAGAGCAGAGGACCTTCCTTCCTAAGTTACTAATGTATATGCTACAGAAGGCTATCAAGCTCTTTTTACTAAAATAGATGAAATGGGAAAAGTGATTTTCTAAAGAAGCTGAAAAATTAAAAAAGAAGAAGATATATAGAACTAACTAATAAAGATAGATAAATTAATAATGTTTTACTATAATATTATTAGTTTTTGAAAATTAATAAAATATTAATAAAGCATGTTCAATAAATACTCTATACTTTATTTGCTTTTCTAATTTTTATTTTCATTTCATCTTATTAATTTTCATTTATTTTATTTATTTATCTTTAGAATCTAACATTTATGAATAGAAGAATTTTCTTGAGAAGATTTATTTTGTTAAATAAAGGTTTTCTTAAAATACTAAAAAATAATTAATTCACAATTTTTCTCGCTATTTTGTAATAGTAATTTATATTATTTTAGCATTTATATTGATGAGAAATTTACATATCAATCACTTCTTTTGGTATTTTAGATCAATCTTAAAGCTTTACCTCTTGTATAAAAATTAATAACTAATGAGTAAGTAATTTGGTCTTTGTATAAGTCGATATATGCCATCACTATTATGCTTATTGAACAAAAAAATACAAATTTTAAAATATATTTGGTGGTAAATATTGTGATTAATAAGTATAGAAAATAAATTAATTCTTTTAAAATTCTAAAATAAATTAGATCAATCTTTGGATTTTTTTGGCGAAAATAAATTAAATAATAAGATTTTATTTATCTTTCCAAAAAAAGAAAAAATAAATTATTATATTTTTTAGTTAAATTTCATAATTTTAATGAAATAAATTTTGTTTTAGAAAATATTTATATTTTAAATAGATTAGTTATTTCTTCAAATAACATTTTTATTCTTAAATAGATAAAAAATATCTTGTTAAAATAGTTTGTTCAGTAAAAGTTTTAAGTTTCTTTTTTTAATAAAAAATCAATTGCTATGATATTACAAATTTTACAAAAAAAGCTTTTCTTTATTAAAATAATTATAGTTTGATACTTAAAAATAGATCAAAAAATAAAGAGACTATTGATAGGAATATCTGATTTCAGTTTATAAGAAATAGGTAGTAGATTGGTTAAAAGAGAAAAATATCATAATTAAACATTAAGCTAGGATTATTTTTCTATTTAATTTTTCTATTTGTTAAAGCCATTAAGAATATTAAAAATAAAATAGACATTAGATTTTTCTTAAATATGATATGTATTAACTCTTTAATATAAAATTTAATAGCTTTACTTAATTTTTTATCAGTAAAGTATAAATTTTTAGTTCAGTATAAATGTATGTAGAATAATATTTATCAGATTTTATTTAAATATACTGATTTATTTTTTTTACTCAATAGACAAATTGCAAGTCTTAAAATCTAAAAAATACTTTTTTATTAAAATTGAATAAATTATTTGATTTTTTTGATCAGAAAATGTTTGCTTTTATATGAATTGGATTCAAGTTTTAACATTTTTAAAAGATATGGATTCTTTAATATAGTACTATTATTTTTTTTATTATTTATGCATTGCATCATTAGATTAAATTAAAGAGTAAAAATTACGCATTAAAAAATTTGACAAAGTGCGTCTTATGCTAATAGATAAAATCAAAATAATTACATATTATATGTACTCTAATAAAAATATTTCTATTTATTGTTTTAATGCTTCAGTATAAATACTTAATTTCATATTTTGCTTAATGTTCAATTACTAATCAAATAGATAAAAGTAATTGATGACCATAACTAATAATAGTAAATACTTGTTCAAACAAAAATGGAATTAAATATATTAAATATTTATGAGAGACAGATTTAAGTTAAGAGAGAGGATAATTAATATTTGCATGGAATGTTTGATATATTTACAAATAAAATAAATTAATGGTGATGATGATGATGATGAGATTAGTCTATAAATAGTAGGTTTTAATAAATAAATAAATATGAAATATATACAAATGCGTGTGTTGAGATTTATTGGTATTTTTGTTATTTTAAATTATACAAAATTTTGATAAGGGAGAAGTATTTTTTAGAATATTTATTTTTATATATAAGTGAGTATGTTGTGATATTTTTTTTCATAGAAAATGTTTAAATGTTTGTTTGGTTAGTATTTTTTTATTTAAATCTTTTTGAATTTTATCATTTTAATTGATTTGTGTAAAGAAGAAATTCTTTAAGAACTTTTTCATAGTTTTTGAGTTGCTAAACAAATCCTTTATTAGGGTTGATTACTGGTCTCTTTTGCTTTAAGAAATTATAGCAATCCTCATATGATTTATTTTAAAATTTCATCAAAAAAGCAATCAAAATGGTTGCACTACGAGAAATACCTTTCCTGCAGTGTATGAGAATGTTTTATTTATTTTGTATTGCATTAAATATGAACTAGTAACTTTAATCAAAATGAGCTTTAATAGATTCCATTTCATTATCAAAAACAATAATAGTTTTGTGGTTATAATAATCAGGAAGCTTAAAGTTGTAATTTCTATCAATTGAAAGAACAGATTTTATATTATCTTTTTCTAAGTTTTATATTTTAGATGCATAGTCATAATCGCTGATATAGATTCCTCCCAACTCTTCACTAGGTTCAATCACACAATTTATGTAGCTTGTGTTAATTTATACTGAAGTAGGAGAGGGTAAGGCTTCTTTATATTATTAATTTTGGCTCTGGATTAAAGGAGAAAATGATTCTACTTATTATACATCATTAGATTTGAAGGATAAGTTTGTTGATCTATCCTTAGAATCGTGGTTGTTGAGTAAATATTTTTATTTTTTAGCATCTTATAATTTTAACTTTTAGATATAACACACATAGAAGTAAATTTCAGGCTAATAGTAAAGTCTTTATTATTGATAATTTGGAGCAGTTGAAATCATATGAAAAAGATTTTATTTTGTTTTTAGTAATGAATTTTGTTGATTTTTTTATCAGGTTTACTTTGTTTTTCTTTTTTAATAATTTTTTCTTTTAATTATTGTTTATCAATTCAATTGATTACTTAGAGTTCGTTTTAATTTACTTCAAAGCGCAATCTATCTTAATTCAATTATTTTATAATTTATTTAATTTAGAAGCAGTGTTTGTTTGAAAAGGAAGAAGCTTTTTCTCAATTATATATTTATTTACTACTCACTGATGCTCTTTCTTATTATAAAAATAGAAACAAATGGAATAAAAAGATTTATGAAGATTATTTTTTGATTAAGTTGAATGAAAAAACACTTTATTGATTCTTTTCATGCGAACTTTTATTAAGCGCATCAAAACATCAATACAAAAACAATATCTATATTAATTTAATAGAATTTCCTGCTATATAAATTTAATAGACTCTCAAAGTTCTTCCTTCCATTTCAAATACAAATAAGTTATTAGATGTTTTTGCTATTTCTGAAGCAATAATTAAAGAATCAATTAAAATGTATAATCTTTAGGTAATAGCTTAAGCGGATGCTCTCATAATAATTAAAGGGGGATCAATTTTCTGAATTCAAATAAAAAAAGCTCATTAACGGATGGCTTGAATTAAGTCCCCCCTCCTTTATAATTTGAAATTAAAATAGCTGATAAAAATATTGAATTCTATTTTCTTATATTTATTTCTTTATCAGGCAGGGACCCCTCCAAAATAAATTTTGAGATAAGCTTTAATAATGAATAAATCCAAATTGAAAGCAAATCAATAATAGACTTAACTTTATTTAATAAAACAAATTATCAACATTTAATTTCAGTTTAATTAAATAGTTTTATCTGATCAAAATATTTCTTGAAAAGGCAAAAACAAAAATGTTGAAAACGAGTAAGATAAGTCATAAAAACTGCTATGCAATCTGCATCTGTAAATTATTAGTTTTGCTTCAAATTGTTTTTTCTTTTTGATAATTAATAATTTCTTTTATAAAAGAAACATGAACAAACAAAAATTTTATATCAAAATAAATTATCAAAATCACTAAAAAATGAAGAATTTGTTTACAAAAATTTGAATTGGCAAATATTTGGGTAAAAAATGAAAGAATAATTATCTTGTTTTATATTAATAATGCATACTATTCTTCATTCATTTTGCTTTTGATTAAAAAATTTGAGTTACTATCAAAGGCGATTTCAACTTCTAATAAATTAAATATTAATGATATAACAATCTAGTTCTTTACGTAACATATTTGAATTTAATTCTCAAAGCATCCATTCTAAACCTTTCATCTTATCATCCACCTTTTATCAATATTTTAAAAAATTATTGATATTTATAAATTTATTTCAAGAAGCAAATTAAATTTGAAAACGGGTATTACAATTATTTGCTTATTAAAATCCTATAAAAGACAAAATTGACTCATCAGCTATCAACTTATACTGAAATCTGATCTATTTATAAGTTATCTTCTCAAATTTAAATAAGAAAAAAAATTGATTATTTAAAAAAAACTGTTTGATAATTTATAAAAATAATCTCTAAAATTTTATTTCTTCTAATTATAAATATTAACTTAATTTAGAAATAGCAAATTTTATTGTAGAAACTTACTTTTAAATAATAGTTGTAGATATTTTAAAATAAAATTGTTTCATTTAAAATTATTTCTTAAATAACTTTATCTATTTATTTTTAACTAAAGCTATATTGCTATTTCAAAATAATTTGTTTTCATTTTATGATTAAAGAGGTAAAATCGTATATATTCCTTTGATGATATTTTGCAAATATGAAGGTCAGTATTTACATAAGTAAAGGCAATTAGATAGTATTTTAATTTATTCTATTTTATTCTAATCATATTATCTTACATTATTAGTTTTCTACTTTTTAAAAAAAGCCAATCACTCATTTTGTAATATATTTAAAATTTAAAAAAATAAACCGATTTTATCTTTAAAATAGTATATAATGAATGATAAATATTTTGAAATTATTTTTAATCTAATTTAAAAAATAATTGATAATAAATACAGGATGGTAATTGTTAAACACATTTTTAAATGTTTTAGTAGATGCTTAGTAATAATTAAAAATTAATTGTTTAAAGTATCTTTTTTGGCACAAAATCTTATTTCTAAAATCATAGTAAAATTAATTAGATTTTACAAGTCACAGTAAAGTATTATAAATCCAAGTCATAGTATTTAGTAAAGAACTAAAATTGGTTAAGTTGAAGCAAAAAGAATAGTAGGGATATAAATAATTAAATTTCAAGATAAACCACTAAAAGCTCTTCATAAATGAACAATCTTAATCTTGGAAATAGTTTGTAGAATTAATAGATTTTAATAAATTCTAGCAATAGTAGCATATAAAATTAACAAGGAAATAGCAATGGTTCCTCAAATAATTTATCAAGCTAAAATAATGGTCCTAATAATAATCCAAACAATAATAATATAAACAGCAAGGGTAAAAAAAATAAAAAGAAAGATGAGGTTACCTTAGCTTTTGATATCGCTTTGGGCAATAATAATAGATTAGAATTTTCTCACTAAAAGTAGTTTAAAAGAGATATTTACAAACTTCTTGATTAAGAATCTTTCATGAGCAAATAAAATGAGAGAGATATTAGTTATTTTTTCACCTTACTCAATAAAACAATTAAGACAAATAAAATACATTATGATATTCTCCTCGAAGTAAGTTTATTGTAACATTTTTGTTAGCTAATATAATTTTTTAATGCATAAAAGATCTTGATAAAATCACTTACACAGCTAACTATTCATGACACTATCAGTAAATAAAATTATTTTGAGTTATTTAATAAATATTTTTCCCTTAAAAAAGGCAACAAAGAAATAGAAAATTAGTTTTATTCATGTTTTTTTGACCTAAATAATTCTAATTGTTTTGTGGATAAGAAAGTGAAAGGAAAGATATTTTATGATTAAACACATGAAGGCATTTATGATTAATTTTTTGAGGTTCTTTAACCTTAAAATGAGAAAAACTGCTTGAAGCACTTAATATTCTTCAGAGTAATTTAAAAATTATTATTAAAATTTCTTTTCTTAGAATTCTATTTCAGAAATTATGCAGAGGTTAATAAGAAATCGAAGATGAAGGATTAAATATCATTTATTTAGCAAAGAAAATATCTGAAAAATAGGCATTTACTGCTAATTGCTTAGATATATAAGTAATTCTATTTATATCTAAATTATGGTGGATGATAACTTCAAGTTATTCAACAGTTGAAGGTATGCTAAAAACTTAAAATTTAAAGATACAGATGATTTTTTTAATATGAACTTTTTATTAATTTGAAAAAATTTATTATTTTTTTTATAGAGAAAGGTAAAAGCTTGAAATCTGAGTATGAAGCATTAAAGTAACTGATGGGTTAGTATAAAAAGTAATTATAAGTAGTGCTAGAAAAGATGTATGCTTACTTGCTTAGTGAATTAAAAAATCCACATAAAAAAGAAGTTGTATTTTAAGGGATGATTCTTTTTATCCTTTATATGATGTGTAAATTCAAGAATGTGTTGAGTTTGTAAATGGAAAATCCTACCTTTTTAAATATACTCAATACATTTTTAAGTAAAGAAAACTCTTAGTTTATTTTCCCAGTAATATTTAACTTTAATTGTAGAATCTATTATTAAAAATTTTACATCTCATAAAAAGTCTTTAGGTCAATTTTAAGTTTATTTCAACTCAGAAAACATGATGCTAAAAAATTATAAGAAGTGTATTGCAGAAAAGAAATCTTTGTTAGAAGCTATGGAACTCATTGTCCAAAATCTAATCTCTAACAGCCTTGTAAATAATAATGAAATATTCTTTAAAATACTTGAATTCCTAGAAGTTAAAAGCTAAGAGAATGATGCTGTACAAAAATTTTATACAAATATTTAAAATAAATTTTTGTTTTAATCTTTGATTGATAATTTCCCAGTCAACTCAGTTTCTAGTTAATCGTAACGTTTGTATGCATAGGGTTTATGTTAAATTTTAATATTGAAAATAACATTAGGTAAGCAGTCAAAAAAACTCAAGAATTCTTTAATGAAATGATGAGAAGAAAGATATCTGTAAACAGCTGCTACTCTATTTACTATTTGTAGTAGCTGAGAAATAAAAATGATATTTTTGAATTTGTTAGATAGATTCTTCTTCACCCTAAAGAATCATTAAGCTCAAGTATAATAGGAACACTAAATAACATAAAATTACTTTCACCTACATTGTAAATTTCTTAGTTTAAATAGATTAATAAAAATGTTTCAACTTTAAAATTTAGTTTAAAAATAGCAATAAAAGTTGCCAAAGCTCTTAGAAATGAGCAAGAAATAAATTATTTTATGGATAATATTCAGAATTTGAATAGTTATTTGAGATAAATTCTGGAAGACAATTAATAAAACAAAGAACTATTATTGTTTATATAATTCAAGGATTTGTTAATGATGACTTGTAATGTATTGATATAACAATACGAGCTTGTTAAAGATAGAAAGCATGAACTTTTAGCATTCATTGTATAAATATTAGATATTTTGTAAGAGTATTGTTTGGAAGATATTGATAGCTATCAATATGTAAGATCGGACATTTAAATATCTTGTGATTTCATAAGATTGATAACCAAATTTTTGCTAAATAATCTTCCATTTGATGACTCAATAGTTTAATATATCCTAATTATAAGTAAATATTGAAGTTAATCTAATAAACATGCTAATTTTATTAAATTAAATAGTTACAAGTACTTGCTTATTCTCTTAAAAGAGAGTGATGACTTTGTTTTTAGAGCTCTAAGAATAAATTGTAGGGTTTTCAATACAAAACAGTGCAAAAATTATAGAAAAAGAGACAATCTTAGAATATGATAGAAACGAATTTACTTAAACATCATTAGATTTTTTCAGAGAACTTAATTTAGGAATAGATTTGAGCAAGAAGAAGAGAAGGAGTAGACTTGATCTTACTGAAAAAGAGTCTCTTGCTCTCTTCCTATTTAAATTTTACCTTAAATAAAATCCTAAATGCAAATATTTGTATAATTTTATTGTTAATTTTAAATATTGAAATGAATAATAATACTATAAAATTTAAAAAGATCAGAACATTCTTAGTTGATTAAGGAATCCATTTACCCAAAGCTAAAGGATGAAGATATCAAGAATAATTGCAGTCTTAGTAGAAAGATAACAGAAGTTTATTTATTTGGATTTAAGTATGAAAGAAATGTATCTAATTATGCCAATTATTAAAAACCATTTTACTCTAATCACCCTTTCGATGAATTCATTAGAGAATATATTATAGAAAATAAATTTTTTTATTCAATTATTTACCTAACATGCCTTAAAGCAGGTATTTATTTTTAAATTACTTTTATGAAATTTAACAAAATTATTTTTCTTATTTAGATAGTAATTCTTTCAATGAGTTTTTTATGAGCATCCTGCTTAACCTTGGTGCTATGTTCCATAATACTTAATTTGAAAAAAAACCTCACTGGACTTTAAGGAAGACCATTAAAACCCTAATTAAAGTAATTAAACAGATTTTAAATAAAAATAAATTTAAATATTGAATTTCTAAATAAATAGAGAGATGTTCTTCCTCCTAAATGTGCTTTGTTGATAAAATATTTTGACTAAATGAAAAACTAATCAGTGGAGCACATTATCTATTTGCTTTATGATTACTGTGTAAAATTCAAGACTTATTCTAACAAGAACAGCTCTTAAATTCCAAGCGCTGATAAGCAATACTTTAAGATACCATTAAAATAAATACTAATGACTGAATTAAAAACAGTAGCAAAGTAATACTAGGAAATCCTTACAATTTTTGATTGAAATAGCATTCTTTAAAAATTAATTTACTTTGATAGGGTGGATTTCCTTCTATGATATATACTTTCAAATTTTAAAAACTTTCTTCAATTCATATATGTAGCAAAAAAATTCTTATTTATTCATTCATTCCATTTTACTTCATGAGTTATATCTAGTTTAGTTATCAAACTAAATAAAAAAGAAAAATATTAAAAATATGATAAATTGTAGATTTCAATTGGCGCAAACTCATCATCAAATTCCGATTTGCTTCCTATAGAGATCCTTCTGTTTTTTCTTATTATGAGCTGGCGAAGGAATGTATCATTAAGTACTAGACCTTCATGGCATGTCATAAGTTAATATTATAATATGCAAAAACCTTATTAACTTTGACTTGCCTTTCTAGATTTTCTTTATGGGTGCTTTTTTAATTAATTAAAATAAAAATAATAAAATAAACAATAAAAATAAACACCTTTTTTAAAAAAATGATATAAATAAATCTTTTAAAATATCAAATGCTTTAGCAATATCACTCATAAGTTGAATTTTGTTTGATTTAGTTAAAATTATTTTAAAAATAAAATATTTTTGAATTTTCTTCTAGTACTTCAAAAAAATAATTCATAATTTAATCTATCTAGAGAAAAGATTCATTCTTATATTTTGAGATAGTAAATATATTTAAATTTTAATCTCTGTTCTCATTTTTACTAAATAAAGTTTTGTCTATATAAACTAAATTCAAAAAATTAATTTTTTATTGCTTTTTATTTGAAGTAATCTGAGCAAAAGTGTTTGATTTACAAGAAGATTCATAAAATAATAGTTTTGAAGTTTTTAAAATGGGAATTAAAAAATATTATTTCTATTTTTTTATTAAGTTGTCAGATAAATCTAAAATAATGTAAATTTTTTTTTAAAAAAAAATAAGCTTAAAAGAGAGTTAAAATTTGATATTTTTCAATAAAAAATTTTCACAAAAAATTAAGGTAGATAACTCCTATTTTTTAAGTAGTGGAGTAGGTTTAAATCAAAAAGATAATGAACTTTACAAAGTAGATAGATAGATAATTTTATTCTAAAGAAATTTCTAAATTTAGAAAATTAGTTTGTTTTTTATATAATTAAGTAATTGAAGAAGAACTAGAATAATTAATAATCAATATTTAGAATGATTTGTATGTTTAAATTAAGAGTTAAATTCAAAGAAGAGAATCTCTTCTTAACGATCAAAAATTGCTTTACTTCTTTAAAAATTAAGTGCTAAATCCTTTGAAACATAGCTAAATCTAGAATGCTAATACAAAGGTAGCTTCGTTCAGTGAGTGAATATTCAAAATAATAATTATAATTTTTATTATAAAGTGTTAGTGATTGATTGTGAGGTAATTAATTTTTAATATGAAAGATAAGAGAAAGATGGAGTTGAAAAAATATGTGTTATAACCCTTATTTAGTTAAAGATTCTAAAGGAAAATAATATAACATAAGACACATATAAAGATTAATAATTAATCTATTTACAATAAATATATAGAAGTGGAATAATCACATATCAATATTAAGTCACAGAAGAATTTAATTACCTAAAATAATTAAAAATAAAAGATCGCCAAGGGTTAATAGAATTTGAAGTCAATTATAATAACAGGGAGATGTTTTATACAGCTACCGATTCACATAGCAGAAATAAGCAAACTCCTAAAAAGAAATATGTCAACATAAAAGATTAGTATACAGAAGAGCTAATAGTTCGTATTGCTGTTCATTAATGTATGTCAATTAGCACAATCAAGTAAAAAATATAGTAAAAAATTGGAGGTGTTAATGGCGGTATTGGAAAAATAAGGCTCAGATATAAGTAGCAGCTCCTGCAAAACAACAGTGCAAGTGTTGCAGATTATAATATTAAAAATGAGTCAACTCTCTACTATTCTCCAGTATAATCTATAGATAATTTCGGCATGATTCACCCATATTTTTTTGATTACAGAATGAATAAATCGATTAACTCCACCTTGGCAGAGATAAAAAAGGCTCTGAATTGTAAAATCATTCCTAAATTAACAGAATCAGGTATTTCTGGAAGCTATTTCCTAGAAAATGTTGATAGAAATAATGTTGCTATCTTTAAACCTTTAGATGAAGAGCCTTATGCTCCTAATAATCCAAAAGGCTATGTAGGTAATCATAATAATTCATAATACTAAAGATTTAGACAAAAAATGTTAGCATAAGATGAGGGATATATTTAGAGTTGTTTAAATCAAGTTTTTATATAATAAAAACAATTTATAAATAATTTAGCAAACTAAAATATAGCATATAAATGAGACAATAAAAACAATTCTTAGGAGAATTCTTAATAAAAAAACTAATTTAATAACAGCTTAATGAAATGTTTATCTTGAAAGCTAGATTCATAGTTTCTTAAACATAAAAGAAAGTCAAATATATATCAATAAAATTTATAAACTTTCAATTTGAATAGCTTTTTACATTAACATATATTATTAAAAAAACAGGAAAACTAGGATAGAGAGGTATTAGATCAGGTATAAGGAGTGGAGAACAAGGTTACAGAGAAGTTGTGGCATATATATTAGATCCAGAAGGTTTTCATGGAGTTCCTGCAACTACATTTGTTGAATTTTATCATCCTTCTTTCAAATATAATCAAAGTGAATCAACAGGATAGCAGAAAGAAGATAATAATATAAAAAGACCTTCATTCATATTTGATGTTGATAAAGCCAATATTTAATAAAAGATACTTAGTGATTTTAATCAAGATAGAATTAAGAGAGGATCTCTTCAAGTATTTGTAAGGAATACAGAGGAGTGTGGAAATTATGGCAATTCTATATTTTCAATTGATGAAGTTCATAAAATAGCTATTTTAGATATTAGAATTCTAAATTGTGATAGAAATGATCAAAACATCCTTGTAAAAAAGAAGAAGAAAAAGAAAGGTAAACAATTAACTTATCTAGAATTAAGGATTATTGTCTAAGAAGAACCTTACTCTTACTGATTTAAATAAATTAAATTTACTTGAATAATTTTGCAAATACTTATCAAATTAAAAACAGCTTTAACAATTTCAAGAGTTTATTTTTAAAAAATCTTAAAAGATAAAATAAAAAAGTTTTTAAAATGAAATGAAAGAGATTTTAACTTGATTTAAACTAATATTTGATAGAGAAGAATTCAAACAATTATTTTATTAAAAATTATTTTTTTTATTTTAAAGTGAACATCAATCCTTTAGAACTAAAAAAGATGCCTATTTACAAAGCTTAGCTTTTAGAATATGACTTTTAACTTATTCCAATTGATCATGGGTTATCTCTTTCAGATTCATTTGATATCTGTTAGGATGATCTAAATTGGATGTGGTGGGAATAGTCAAATTAGTAGTTTTCTGAAAAATCTCTTTAGTACATATAATAAATATAGATTGAATAAGATTTGAAAATTTTATAAAATTAATTTAATTTACGTGATGAGTGCTTGAAGTGTTTTCGTATAGCAAATATAGTTCTTAAAAAAGGAGCTTCATCAGGATTAACAATCAAAGAAATAGGAAATATTTTATATAGAGAAGATAGCGAGGTATAATCTACTGTTGAAAAATTAATTCAAGATGCAGAACATTATGCAAACATATGTATTAATGGAGGAAATTCTGATTTAATTAAGAAAAAAATTTAAAAAGACATGGCAAAAAATAATTTAAAAAGATAGGCAGATATGACATGTATAAAAGAATAATATAATATGGAAGAAGGTATTGAAAATACCAAATTCAAAATTAGATTAGAATCTTCTCCACAAAAAAATGGTGGAGAGGACTCACCTTTAAGATCTCCCCAAAAAAAGAATGGAAATGGAAACGATAATGACAGTCTAGATGATATATTTTTAAATTCAGCTATTGCCTTACAAAAAGTAGAATCTTGTATGAGCTGTGCAGAAAATGGTGAAGATAATTACTATCTTAGTCCTATAAGTTCTTTTAAGGCTGAGAAGAATTTATCATAAAATAAAGTTCACATAGTTAAACTAAAAAGATCTTTTTCTCTGCCAGATCTCTAATCAGCAAAAATAAAAAATTAAAATAACCATCATGATGATTAAAAAGAATCCGATAACTCAGGAAAAAGTGATAAAAAATTAGTAAATGTTAAGTTTAGTGATTCAAATGAACCTGTTAGCTCTTTAAAAATAAATCCATAAGGAGAAGGTGTATCAAAACTAATAATATTTCCAGCTAAAAAAGCAGATGCTGCAAAGTTAAAAAAGTAAAATGAAGATATATTTTTTTATTACTTTGAAAATGTGCTGACTATGCACATTGAGAAAATTATTTCTGAAAAAGAGAACCCCAACAAAGGTAGAAAGAGAGGTCGTTTGAGTTCTGAAGAGTATACAAAGTAGACTTTACTTCAATACAATAAATGAATGATAAAATCCAAAATATTCACTTAAAAAATCAAAACAAAAACAAATGAAAAGTGAATCAAGAATTAATATGATTTCTAGTTTGTCTTAATCTAACATAAAAGCTAATAAATTACTTACTTATTTAAACCAAAAAAACAGAAAAGTATTTTACTCAGAGCGAGGTTAAAATTTGCTATTACTAATTCATGAATTTGATTGATAAATTCTATCTAATCTAATATATATTCATTTCTAATGCTGTTAATTTTATTATGTTAGTAACAAAGACAGAAGAATATCATTACTCTTTTTTATTTACTTCGTTTTTAATTTACTTTTATTTTTCAAAATTAAAATAATACATTCTAATTTCTTAAATTTCAACCATAAAATTTTATTAATTTTTGTTTTTTTATAGCTTTGCACAAAGCATTTTGTTTTGATATTAATTATGCAACATTTTAAAATCTTCAATTCAGTTTTAAATGAGGTATGTTAAGATTTGGTATTAATTAAATTGCTCACAAAATCAACTAATTTATCTTTGTTGTTAATTTAACAGCTAATATATTAGATAACTCTTTTTTAATTGTTCAAATTTATCTGTAAAATCCATGAAAAAAACTATTAGAGAAGCTATTAAAGAAATAACTGAGCTTTCTGAATTTGAGGCATCGTTGAAAACAAATAGCAACCATAATAGCAAAGAAGAAATTTTTATTAATTAGGAAAGTAGCTCATCCAAAAAAAATATCAATATCTAACTTTTATAAGATGACTCTGTAGTAAATAGTGATATGATTTAAACTCAATAAATTAAGCAACCCATAGTTAATGATGTTAACACAATAAGATCTCTAGGCTCAAGTAAATATCTCTATTTTAATTATTTTAAATGGAAAGTAAATTCTAAATTCTTATTATATTTTAGGAAGCCCTCATGCCTTAAATTTCGATTAAAGCTTTTTCTATAGCGATCAGAAGATTCCTAACAAAGTCTAAGATGAATTTACCCAGTTAAACTCATTTATTCAAGTATATTAGTTATATTTTTGAGAATTGAGTGAGCATAAAGCATTTTAAAAATAGGATTTAAATAAAAAAATAGCAGAGATAGTTGTTTAAAATGAAGCAGATTTTCTGAAAATATATAAATAACAAATGACAGAAATATATAAAGAACTAATGGTACTCAAAAGGAGAGTAGAGGATGAAGACTTCAACTTTAAAAGAAATATGAAAATATAGGTATTGACAGAAGAAAGAAATTACTTTCACAAGCAAGCAGTCTTTCTAGATGAGAAATGCAGAGTTCTAGAAAATGAAAACAATGAACTAAGATTTAAGAACAAAATATTCAAAGATGATTTAACTAATTACCAAGATTTAATTATTGGTAAATTAGATTCTGAATTCATTTAAATTAAATATATTTTGTATTGAATTTTATTCAAAGATGTCAAGAAAGAAAACAAACAACTCAAATCAGAGCTACTCTTTTTATACTAAAACAAAAGTCTGTTTCAAGAAAATAAGATCTAATAGGAAAAAAAAGAACTCTTTATTCCTTCATAATAATCAATTGAAAAATAATTCCTCAAAGATATTAAAAGATCATCTTCTTAGCACTCATAAAATAACTAGAAAGAATAAATATTCAATAAAACATGTCTACCTTAATCATTACTAGTGAATTCAGTTAAAAGAAGCAGCTCTTGTAAATTGCTAAATTTAAGTTAAGTAAATTAAAATTCAGTACCTTCAACTCCTGCATCAACCACAAATAGATCTAAAATGTTCAAACAAAAATAGAACTCTTAAGAAATATAAGCAATGAAAGAAATAATTAATTAAAATAGTTAGTACAAACAGTTACTCCAACAAGAACACCTATAATTATAACCATAAAATAAATAAGAATAAAAATAGGCCATTAATAAAACTACTTAAAATATATAAATAGTATTTTAAGAAAACTAGCTTATTAAAAATCATACAGACTTACTAAAATAATCAAAGAAGTAAGATAATAAATTAAATAATTTTTTAACATTTGATTAAACAAATTTTTTTAAATAGAAACTTGAAATTAGATCTTCAAATATCAAGTAAAGGTATGAGTGCTTTAGATTTAGAGTAGACCAGACCAGAAAGTGTAAAAGAATCTAAAAAAGATTAAATTTATAAAAAATAATTATCAAAATTATCTAATTTATTCAGTAAGAACATAAATTCTTGATATATTAGTATTCCTTGCCATATAAATAAAGTAAGGTTTAATAGATCTAAAAGTATATCAAATAATTCAGTAAATAATATATTACTAAGATTGGTCTTTTTCTTTTAACCATTAAAATTTTATTTTATGTTCAAAAAAAAGAAAAGCTATTCCCAATTTACTTTCAAGAAAGGCAATAGAGATATTTAAAATTGTCAAGTCTTTATATTTTAATTGATTACATAAAAAAAAACTGAGTAGAATTTTCAAATCTTTCTTATTATTTTTATTTAAATGCAGCAAATATTTTATTTGACTTCAAAATGATTTTTTTATCAGTATATCAACAAAACAAAAATTAAAAAAATTAAGATCAAACAT
Source organism: Tetrahymena elliotti 4EA (assembly GCA_000231825.2). NCBI lineage: Eukaryota > Ciliophora > Oligohymenophorea > Hymenostomatida > Tetrahymenidae > Tetrahymena > Tetrahymena elliotti. The sequence continues at coordinate 3,257,482 of JH720293.1, forward strand.
ATAGAAAAATATTTAATTATCTGGGTATATTAGGGAAGATAAAAGATTTAAATGGTCTTTGGCCTAAAGTTTTGAGCATTTTAGATAATTTAGTTATTTTTTTTTTGAACAATTTCTCAATAAAATATATATTTAAAAATGAATTAAATAATATTATTAAATCCTGTAAATTTTTCCAATTTTATTCAATCTTTGAAATATGTTTCTAAAATTTAATTGACTAATTCATAAATGTCATTGTTAGGATGACCTTATAAGGACTCTAATACTTATCTAAATTAATACTAGCTTTCCATTATATGTTTTACATAATTGGTTTGTTCATATTCAGGGCCTTAATCAATTTATGACTCTGCAACTTACAATAGCTAAACAAGAGATCTTAATCCTTTGTACATGAAAGAAATTTCATCTTCTTGAATAGCATCTAAAATAACTTAAAGGATATTTAAGGAGACAAGATATTTTTACTGCTCATAATTTGATTTTTAAATGGAAGTAAATAAGAATTCTTTAGCTTTATAATTTAATTTATTGTTTGATGAGTAGATTGCTATTTTCAATATAAGTTATACCAAATGAACTCCTTACTCATAAATTTAACAAAAGTAGAGTGGGTCTTCACCCATAACATAAAGGCAAAGAATATCAATAGATTAAATTTTTAAATCTAAAATAGCATTTTATGATTCTTATTTGTTTAAGTTTATTTTTGTAATATCTCCATTCAAATAATATTCTAAAAATGTAAGAATCTATTCTCCTTTGATATTAAATACGTATTCAGCTTGCCTATTTTGATACTTCATATAATCTTTTATTGTGTGCATAGCATAATAAATAATAGTAAAATCATTATTAATATTAGGATTAATCAGGTCATGTACCTTCTCAAATACTCCGGTTTAGCATAGCATCTTAGCTCTTGCTATTGTATTACCAAATTTAGCATAACTTCTAACAGAAAGCAAGCTGTCTTACAAAGAGTCTAAAGACAAGTCATTAATTAAAAAAAAAGTAGATACTAAAGGTATAAATTACTCAGTAATTTCTTCTTTCAATGAAGGGGTACAGCAAAGCATATTCTTAATCAAAAAAATAACACTCTCAACAATTTATTTTTTAATGTTTACACATATTTAACTGAATAGGTCACTATTTAAATATTAAATTAGCCCATTTTAAATAATTTCAACTCTGTACTCATAGCTCTCACCCGCCATATTGGCAAGAGTTCTGAATACCTCACCTAAAAGTTCATTTTTAACATCTTGCTATGTTTGTTATATAGATTACTCATCTAAGATATTCTAAGTTAGCCTAAAAAGAAACTTTATCAAGTAACCCACAACTCCACTTTAAATTAAAAATGAAAGTATGGAACAATTACTAAGAGAAAAGATATTGCCTATCATACCAACTGATTAAACTTAAAATAAAGGTACTTCATCATATTTGTCTGCAAAAAACTAAAGGATACACTCACATCCTCCAGATCTCATAAATTAGATTAGTTATTATTATTATAGCTCACTATCATTTGTCTTTACAGTACATAAAATATGTTAACTAATTATTTTCAAGCATCTACCTACTTTATCAGTTTGACTCAAGTATTAATTAGTGTCACATGCTTTATTTATTGTTTAAATGTAAAATTAGATAGTGATTTCATTTTCTTATTCTTTTTAAGAAATATTATTATTAAAATCTGGTATGATTTAGCTATTTTGTGAACCTGTCTCAAGGATCGATAAATCGGATGCAATAAAGTTATTTAATCTTTTCGTTTTTAAAGTGGCTTGTATATTCTTTTTCCTAATCTCTACTCTATGCATGTCCTTTTTGAATGAAATAGCATCTTTAATACTATATTATTAATCTGGTTCTTCTGCCTACATTCTTTAATTTTTTCTAAATTATCAAAATACAATTTCAAATTCTTAAATTATAAAATATAAAAAGTTAAATATTTTCCGCCAATATTTTAATAGATTGGCAATTGTTATAGATAATTAAAGAATCTTAATTATAGATTGGAAAAAATCAGAAGATCTTTAGATTCATAAAATCTTATTCCTTCTAAAAATCTTTGAAAAATTAGTCAACAATAAATTTAATATTTTTATAATAATATTAAATAAAAACTATTTAAATAAAATTTCTTTAAAAATATTTTTAAATTCTAATTTTTAATTTGCTAAAAATATTTAAAATTTAAGTATTAAATGAAAGATAATATTAAAAACTAATTAAATTAATAAAAACAAAATACTATTTTCTAATATTAAAATAGAAGAATGAATTTAAATTTATAAAAATCATTGAAAAAATATTTTAGAGTATGGAAATTATTTTTTTTATTTGTTGAATAAATATTTTGATTTAAATTGTGATGAAATAAATAAATTATTCAAATAATTAATAAATGTTTCTTTCAAAAATTTAAATATTATTATCCATAGTTTAATCAAATATTAAAAAAAATGTCTTATTAAAAAGAAAAAAAATAATTGAATTTGATGATATTTTGAGTTATTTATTTTCTATTAATTTCTATCTCTTTTTTATCTGAAAGATTTATTTTCATAAAATTTTTATTTCTATTATTTGAAAATTTAATAAAGGTTTAAAAGCAATTAAATACCATTCAATATGAATTTTTTCAGGCTATTAATGAAAAGCTTGAAAGCAATTAAATACCATTCAGTATTTTATTTTTGTCATACGATTAGTGGTTAACAGAATTTGATTAATTATGACTATTATTGAATAATTTATTTTAGAAATTAAGTATTTTAGTTTAAATTTTTATTAGAATCGAAATAGATCATAAATAAAACTACAAAACTATTATCAAATCTTATAACTTAAAAAATGAATATTGCCCATTTATTTAGATTGATAATCAATTTCAAATTTGATATTTAGTATTAAAATTTCGGTGCTTTTAAAATATTCACTGAAAATTTATTTTAATTACTTGATTTTTGAAGCAGATCTAATAACAATAAGATTGGAAAAATTATAGATAATTGTTGATTGAAAGTATATTATCTATATTAGAGAATAAAGTAAGAAAAGTTAAATTAAGTTAATTATAGGGTACAATATTAGGTTAGAAATAGTTATAAAACATTAAAAATATTAACATCAAATGAGCTTCATACAAATAGATTCAATTTATGACCTCTCAAAACCAAATTAATCTGATGATTTTTAAATTGGAGTCAATAAATTAGATCCTATTGATAAAGTGGCAATTAAAAGATTGAAATACAAAAAAGATTTTTAGCAAATGATTTCAAAGATCCCAGTAATTATTGATTCTAGCAAAAGATGCGGCTTAGTTCCTCCATTAGGATATTATAAAAATCCAAGCTCTAATCTAAAAGAATTTTTTGTTGTTTATAAAAAGTATTCAGGAAGCTATGCTGAATTGAAAGCTAAAAAGGTTAAAGAGGAAAAGTTTTTTACAAAAGATGAAATTTAAAGAGTTATGAATTGTATATTACTATCTCTCACAAGTTTGCATAAAAAGTAATTATATCACTCTAATATAAAGTTAACTAATTTATTGTACTTGGAGGATTCTCCTCAGGTTTATTTAAGTGAGGCTGGTTATATGTCTCAAAAAGGTACTTTTTTAACTCCAATTGATTAACTGAGTTTACAATTCCTATTTGAGCAAAGTCGTTTTAACTTAGATCAATATTTTTTTTTAACATAGAAAAGAATAGAGAGTGGTTTTTAACACCTGAAGAAATACCTGATCATGAATATTATAGTGAAGATCCAGAAGATTTAGATTTTTAGCAAGTAATAATTTAAAGGCTATTATTTATTTAGATATATTTATTCTTTTAAAAAAATAACTGAATTTCTTAAATATTTATATTATGCATAATAGATGGATACTTTTCAATTTGGGATGGCTTTGGTTGAACTTATTACATTAAAAGCAAGAAAAGATTTAGAATGCCTTAAATATGATTATGGTGAAATGGGCAAATAAAGAGAATAACTTCTTTAAGAGATATCTTCTATTATTTCTGATGAATTATTTTAAATTATTAAAGAGCTGTTAGTTGTTTCGCCTATGAAGAGAAAGAAAATATTATAATTTGATGAAGATTTCTTTATAAGTGCAAGAAACATTGAATCTGGAAGAGGTAACTTGAAAAATATTTTAGTTTTTCTTGATTCTAATTATTATTAAAAATATTTAACTCATTAGAAATAGGGACATTACCAAGAATAACAAATGCCAACATAGGAGAATATGATTCTAAATAAGATATTTAGGAAAAAAATTAGCCAAAAAATATTTAGGAATAAAAACAATCTGATATTAAAAGTTTAGTAAGTTTAGAGGACATTATTGAAAATTAATAATAACATTAAAATAAAATGGTTGAGTCAGAAAGGATAAATGAAGATTAGTTAAAATAAAATGATAATTTATCTTTTTAAAAACTAAAAGACTCTAACCTTTCAGGAGCAGGAGGAGATTTTAGGAAAACAGTTAAACCAAATATTAAATTATTGGAATCTTAAACTCTATAAGTAGAAAATTTTGATGAAGAACCTTCTTAATAATAAGCTTAGTATCTCTAACCTTAAGGAAATATAAAGCTTGTTGATAGTGAGAGAATTGGATAAGCATAATTATCATCAGTCTAATTGTCTCAAAATAAATAATAAGATTTAAACTAAGGTATGGTAAATAACCAAAAACCCAAGTAAAATCTATTAGAATCTGAAATTATTTAGACGAATTCGTTGCAGGAAATTTAAAAAATTCAAAATTCAGATAAACAAAGTCAATAACAAAATAGCTTTTAAAACGTGAATTTGAAAAATTTTGAAAATTAAATGTCAAATAATTAAATGCAATAACTGTAATCTACTATTAATAATTAATAAAATCAATTCGACATATAATAAAATCCTTTTGATGATGAACAAAGCGATGAAGAAATAAAATAAAATAATTAAACATAAAATCAAAATGAACCCTAAAAAAAAAACTACGGAGTTAGATTTTCATAAACTTCAAGCAATTAAGGAAGTTATGCTAACTTGGTTACTTAACCATAAGAAATAAACTAAGCTTATTAAAATTATTAATAAATGTAATAGGATTAGATTTTCTAGTAATAGCTTAACATGTAAGAAGATAATTAAAAAAGATTTGTTAATTTGTATTCTCCAAACAAGTAAAACAATATAATTTCAGAGGATGAATTATCTTAAATTATTAAAAAAATATAAAACTGTATTAATGCAAAGCAAATAGATATTCTGGATGTATTTGTGTATTATGACCAGGATTATGATTATACTTTATCTGATGTAGATACTTTAAATAAAATATTGACTATTCTCGGATTATTAAATAATTAAATAACTGAAGAATAGTCATTAAAAATTTTTGATTATTACAGTGTTTCTCCTGAAAAAATGCCATTCCTCGGTATTAAGTTTTATTATTAATATTATAAAATTAAAAAATTTTTTTTAAAAATAAGGTTTGGTTTAGTAATTGGTCTCTGCTCGATAACTTTTTGTGAGTTTGTTAATTAATCTTCTTAAAATCAATAAATGGTCTATTTTATAGCTTTTTGAAAAATATCAAAATCAATAAAGTAATTGCTGGGGGTTGTAGGAACTGATTAATATAAATTATTAAAATTAATTTAATTTTGAGGAAAGTACTTTAAAAAACATCATGAATGAGTTGTTAGATTATGTAGATTCTTAAGATAGAACTTTAAACCCAAAAGAATTAGCATAAATAATTGGATTTAGGATATAAACTCCTAATGAAATGATAATAAGAGCTATTAATTAAAGAATGCATAGCTAAATTAAGAGATTAACAGAAATGCAGCTTTAAGACCTTATACAAAAATAAAGAGAACAAGAACTTGAAAGATAGCTTGAAATAGAGAGATAAAAAAGAGAAAAAATTCTTAAGCAAATGCAGGAAAGACAAGAAAAAGAGGAGAATTATAAGAGATAGCAAGAGCTTTAATAGAAAAAAGAACAAGAATATGAGTAAAGTAAGAGATTTTTGCCATCTATTTCTATGAACTAGTTAGATAAAATGCAAGTCAACAAATAAATGTTTTGGAAGACTCTAGGGTAAGCTGTTGCTCAGCAAAGTTTTGACCCTATAATGTCAAAAAGATAAGATAACATTATTACAGCTAAAGATTTTTACAGAGCTTTAGTAGAAGATTATGAATTCACAGATTGCTTAGAATTAAGAGAGTTCGTTGATAGCTTAGCTCCAAATAGAAAAATTATTATTTCTAAAATTAGAGAAAAATTAAAACTAACTCCAGACATGTTAATAGTAAATATGTCTTCATTTTTACCTCATTTGTTATAAATTTTATACAAAAAAGCCTGACACCAAAGATGATGATTTAGTTCTACCAGATAACATGATAAATGATATTAAAGAACTTTTTAATCTTGCAGATAGAGATGGAAGTGGTTCTATTGAAAAATATGAAATCGAAAATCTACTTAAGTGGCTTGGCATAAACGCAAAAGATGAAGAGCTGGATTCATTTTTTAAAAAATACGATAAAGTAAAAAAAAATTAAAGAAGTAATAAATAGAATATTAACAAAATAATTTAACTTTTTAGGATGGAGACAAAACAATTTCTTATAGAGAATTCCAAATTATTATGACTTAATAGATTTATAGCAATATGTTAAATGTTTCAGATATTATTGATGACATCAAGACTTTATTTAAGAGAGTTGACATAAATAATACAAACACTTTAAATAATGACTAATTAAGGTAATTTTTATTTTTTAAAGAATAAATCCACTCATTTATTTACGGTTTAAACATAAAAGTCATGTTTTGTCTTCTCTTGGTGTGCTTTTAAGTGAAGAAGAAATATAATCTATTTTTACAGAAATAGATCAAGACAAAAGTGGAGGAGTTTAGTTAAATGAGTTTGTTAATTTTATCAAAAGAGATCTTAAGAAAATGCAAGGAATTTAAGCTTGCACAATTATCAAGGTAATATCATTAAATAAATAAATTTATTTTATATTATTTTTAAATTTAAATAACGTAATCTATTTTAGATTAGATCATGCACTAAACCTTCGATTCATGAACTTTCTAACTTGTTTATCAATTTGCCTCAGAATTATATACTCAGTTTCTTATACTCAAAAATAAAAAACGGATATAATCTTCCATCATTAGGTATCAAGCCAAAAGTAAATAGTACTTCTGGAACTATAAAAGATCTCTATTTGATTAATGATCCTAATGTTAAGAACACACTTTTAAAAGGAAAGAAGTAGCCAAATGAAATATTAGCTGAAATTACTTTGTCTTAAGCAATGTGCATACCTTACCCCAAAGATAAGGAAATGATTGATAATATAAAATTTATGTAATTGAATTAAAATTTAAAACCCTAAGTAATAATATTATTTTATTTATTAGGGAAGTGGTAGTTTGTATGTTTGATAGACAAAGAAAGAAATTTATAGGTAATTGTTGCAGGATGGAAACATAATATTAACAATCAAAAGTTTAAGGAAACTGTTTAAATTTCAAAAATGATGATGAGTAAAATACTTTACTTGTAAGATATAGCAATTATAATGAAAAAAGAGATTCAGAGCTTGTAATTTGTTTTGAATTTGTTCTGCACTACTAAGTAACCAATTTTAATTAAAATATTTATAATTATCTTTACTACTTAATCTAGGTAGGAAACAAAATAGTTACTCTTTCCTTAGGTTTCACAGATATTAGTCTTTCTGACTTAAAGGAGACTGGTAAAAAACTACTATTAATTAATGGAGGAGATCCATTCAAATAAATAAACATAGATTGGCTTTATTTATTCCCAGCAGATTAAATGCTTAACATTAAATCAATAACAGACATTAGATCAGTAATTGAAATTATTCTTTTCAAATTTTACAAATCCTCTTTAAAATTTCATTTTTAGAAATATATTAAAGCTTCTGAATTATATTTAATAAATAAATAAACAGATTAAAACTAATTGGAAAATGTTAATAATTAATTTTATAATAATATTATTATTAGGAACCATGCTTAAAGTTATTTGTTTCTACTAAGATTCATGATGAAGATCTTACCTGCATTTTACCTGGAATTTTATTAATGAACAGAAAGTTTTTGCATTTATATAAAGCTTTTAGGGAATATCTTGCTGATAATTTTTCTGCTTAGTATTAAGATCCTATAGCCTTAAAAGAGGATTTAAAAGTTAAATCCTTCTTAGCTATAATCAATTGTCCTGATACAGAATAATAAATAGCAGAAATATGGAATAAATATTTTTTGTAAGTATATTTTCATTAGTAGTTATTTTTAATTTTTTTAAATTTAATAAAAAGCCCAAATATAGAAGGTGATGTTAAAAAAGAAATTTAATATATCAGTCAACTTTTGCATTCAATATCTGGATTAATTGCAAATAAATAATTTGGCTTTAGACCAAATGATCCAACAAAATGTTCTTTTAATGATCCTGAATTGTCAATCATGAGGAAAAGCTTATTTGACTACTATGTAAATGAATTGCTGCAAAGGCTTTAACTAAAGGAGAGAGAGTCTATTAAATTTCCAGTTGGGAAAACTGGTGGAGAATTTGAACCACCTGAAGATTTAGAAGATGAGGAGGATTAATTATTAGATAATGATGAAATGGTAAGAGCTAAAACAATAAACTTGTAATAGAAAAAGTAAAAATAATAAGATGATGAAGAAGTAGAAGAATATAAAGTAAACCAAAATTTTTAACTTTTAAATTTATTTATCTTTTAAAAATAGGAAAGTATAAATGGAGAAGATTATTTATTCTTATTCACTACTGAAGATATTAATTAGGAAATCATCTAACAAGTAACTCAAACGAAAATCCTTTTAATTGATTTTAGAGAATAGATTTCTAGGGGAAAATATAGTTTAACTGAGATAGAGTAAATAGCTAGAGCATTGAAATAAAATAGGCACTTAAAAAGCTTATATTTAAAACTATCCTTGTCTTCTTATGATGAAGATGTCCAAAAAATTAAAATAGCTCCACTATTAACCACTCTTTCTACCACTGAAGTTCGTCTAAAATCCTTATACTTGCACTTAGACTACAATGATCTCTCAGTAGATAACGCTTGCTATAAGTTGATTGCTTTTCTTAAAACTCAAAGTTCTACATTATAAAAGTAAGAATTTTATAATAACTTAAAATCTATTCATTTTTATTTAAATAAAAGCTTAAACCTTAATTTAGAAAGCACGAATATGACTTATAATATGGGTAAAGACTTTGCTAATTGTCTTTCTTTTTTAACTTTTCTATAAAATTTGAATCTTAACGTTTCTCTTAATCCCCTTGGACCTAGTTTTGTAGAAGATTTATCTAAAGCTTTAAAATATCTCAGAAACTTAACTTGTTTAAAACTCGATTTAGAAAAAATTGGTAAATTTTAGTTTTTTTTATTAAGCTTTTTTATAATTAAAAACATTTTTTTAAAGAAATGAAAGAGTTCTGCTTAAGTTGTTACTGTGGTTACTATCTAAGAGTGTGTCTTTAGTTTTTGCCTTTCATTGGTACTTGCTGTATGTGGGTTATGAATTTTTATACAGCTCTTGAGCATCTTTCTGATGCTATTTCTTGTATGAATAAGCTTCAATATCTTAATTTAAATGTTGCATAAAATAGTCTTGGTGATCGCCTTCTGCGCCACTTTGAATATAAATTTGGAAAGGCTCTTTACACAAGACCAAATCTAACTACTTTGATTCTTAACTTTAAGAGAAATAAATTAGTAAAAAAAACAATAAAATCCATTTCTACTTTAGGAATTTCTTCTTTGAAAGTAGATTTAAGGTAAAAAGCAAATTTACACTATAAAGTTTATTAATTATATTTTTAAATAGATATAATTATATTGCAGAAGAAGGCCTTTCTAAGATAGCTCCATCGCTTTATAGTTTGAGAAACATTAAAAATTTATCAATTATTATGGATGGTAATAAAAGTAAAGAGTTGGTGAATTAGATGTCTACTAGTAAGGTATCCACAGAAAATATTAAACAAAGCTAAGCCAAAAGTGGTGCTAACTCTTAATTGAATTCTTTACAAAATAGTGTAAGAATTAATTTTAAAATTATAATTTCTTTACAATTTAATTTTATAATAGAGACTAGATCCTAATGTCAATAATAGTAATTTTATGGGTTAAAGCCATTTAAAAAACTCCTAAATGGAGGTACTCAATGATAATATAGACTACAAAAGTCAGAAATATTATGAAAACAAAATTTTAAAATCAATAGCTAATATGCCTTAAATAGAGAATATTGAAATATCAGGATTAGGTGGTATAAATGGAAGGTCCAACTAAAATAGTATCATCAGTAATAAATTCCCTGCTATTAAGCAAATGTATTTAAGAGCCAGACGAATGAATTAGAACAAATATTATAATAAAAAAGCAAATAATCTTTAAAATTATTCAATTCCTATCAAATATATTTTCAATGAAGAAGATGATATTGACACTGTAATATCTCTTTTCTGCAATTCTTAGACACTAGAAGAAATCCATTTACAATTTCTTTATGATTATCAAGTAAATAAATCATATAAAATATTACGATTTTTGTTTTAAAAATTTAATATTTAAGAATTTTAATTTTTTCAAAACCATTTTAATCACAAATCTTAAAATTAAAATAATGTTTTTTTTCATTAATATCAAGGTTTTGAAAACAAGTTTAAATTTAAAATACTTTAATCCTATTACTGTTATAGATTTCTCAGACTGTGCTTAGCTCGAATTGCCAGAAAATTATAATGACTTTATAAATTTAATCAATAATAATGAGAAGTCTCTTGAAAGATTATACATTGGTGGCATCTAATTCTCAGAATCGTAACTCTAAAATATATCAAGAGCCTTGCATAAGATTGTAAGATAAAGAGGTAAACTTCTAACATACCTAGAATACTCTCACTTTAATTTGTATAGTGAGTTTAATTCAAAGCCAAGTTTTTCATGTAAATTTTTATATCAATAAAAATTGCTAATTACTAATCATTTTATAATCTTTAAAAAAAGTTTGTGACAGAATTTTACTGTTTTGTTAAGAATTCTTTAATGCTTTTTGTGATTTTAAGGAAGAAGTTTTTAAAGCTTAGGAAGAACAAAACTTGATTTAGATATAAAATTTCCTTCCTGATGTTGCATAAGTGACGGAAACCCTCACTGTAAGAAATTTGATTACTCTTAGTTATTTCAGGGACCAAAAGTATGTTGAAGTAAAGAGTTTTGATCAAGAAAATGTTATGGAATTTAGACTTTTTGAATTGCTTTAAGGTATTGATTGAATGATTTAAATTTATTTTTTTTAATTAATTTACTCTAAAAAAGGGTTGTAAATGAATGACATTAGAACTATCATAGTGAGAGATTAATTGATTAAAGAAGGAGGATAAGTTTAACATCTAAATTAAATTAATCATTTAAATGATTAACAATTCTCGTCTTTCATGAGATGTGATTTAAAGAAGCATTTCCCATTTTTAGAAAGATTAGAAGTGGTTTTTGCTCCTAGTCCTAATTAGTTATCAAATTGCCTAAAAAGTTTATCTATTAAATTACTCTAGAGTGAAAGAAAGTAACTAAAAGATGGTATAGTAATATCTCACGAACAATAAAAAGACTATGAAGAAGAAGTTGATAAAGTAATAATTTATTTTTAATCTATCAATTATTTAAAGGCTTATTTAAATTTTAGGATCCTATTGAGAAAGAGCTAATAGAAAATAAAAATTGGTACCTATTTTTCTTTAATGCTTTTTGGTTAATCGTCATCGTAGCCTCTGTTATTATACCTTTCTTATTCACTAACGATTGTGGAAAAGGACATGATGTAAAATTTTCTAAATCTTTAACTATATTAAAATTTTATTTAATTTAATAGTATGCTTCACATATTATTTTTGGTGGTTTTTGCTTAATTAGCATTCTAATAGAATTTTCAATTATTAAAGCCTGGATAATACCAAATCAAAGACCAAAACTTCTATCAGGAAGAGATAAATCGTATAATATTAATAAAAATATTATTTTCAGAGATTAATAAATATTAAAATAAATTAAAAAGTTGGAGAAGAAGACTCACAGAACATATTAAAAATCAAGGAGATTTATATGCTTTACTTATTGTTTCATTGATTGCAAAATTTGATTTATATGCTAACTTTTTATTCATTTCAATTACAAATACTTGTCATTATTGGACATTATTTATTATTTCACTGAGCTTTATTGGGGTAAACTTTTTATTCAACTTCTCTTAGGTTGTGGATTTAATGAAATATGTTTCAAACTTTTCAGAAATTGCAGCTGAGGTAATTTAAATTTGAAAGAAAATCATAAGGATAAATTTTTTTTTAATTAATTAGTAAAAACCTTATTTGCTTTCTGATGTTTTTAGTTAGCTATCAAATTTCCTAAATATGTTTGGCATCAGTTATCTTATGGACTTTAAAGAAGTTTAAGTTTGCTTGCTATTTTTAAAATCTTGGGTAGTCCCTGTAAATATGTGCTTTACTCTTTTGAAATTGATCTTTGATAACTTTCCTTTGTTGGTCTTAAAAATTATTTTTTTGATGGATAAATAAGTAGATGACAATTTACAATAAACAAGCATTATCATTTCAGCTATCTCCAGTTTAATTAATGCAATCATATTTGGGTTAATACTTATTAAAAAGTTTGAAGAGTTTAGATATTCTTTAAAGCCTAAGGGATCTATTTGCTGTGTTAATTATGAAAGATAAGATTTAGAAGAATTTTTGGGAAAACCATAGCTTATGATTAAATAAAAGGATGAAGAAAATTAGGAAGAGCTAGATAAGTCGATTATTGAAGAAGATACAAATTAGAAAAATCAGGATCAACGAAATAACTAGAAAGGAGAAGACTAAAAAAATGAAAAAAAAATCTAGGATGAGGAAGAAGTGAAAAGTAATCAAGAAGAAGATAACAAAAATGATTAGGATGAAAATAAAAAATCTGTCAAAGATGAAGATAAAAAAAGCATCTAAAGTGAGAAAAACTAAGAAGACTAACGTCTCAACCAAGAATAAAGCAGCATTAAAAAGGAAGATTAAAAGGATAAAGATCAATAAAAAAATGTTGTTTAAGAATAAAAAAAAGACAAAATTGAGCAATAAGACTTAAGTAAAGCAATAATGCCGAATGATAAAAACTAGTAGGTAGAAAAAGTAGCTGATAGTGGATGCTGCTCCTGCTTATGTTCTGATTGTAGCTGCAGTTTAAGCTGCTGCATTCCTTCGTGTTTAAGTAGACTGTTAAAAAATTTGTTCACAATAAAGATAAAAGACATTACATTCTTTTATGAAAAGACAATTTAGGAATTAGATATTAGTATTAGATTTAGAATTTCTATCTACAAATTTTATTTATGGATTGCCTCACTAGCTTTTTATGCACTTTCATATAGTAATTTTATTGATTAAATTAATTAATGTTTTTTTTTTAAATATTTAAAGTAAAATAATGATTAAATACTAAATAATCATGTTAAATTTATTCATGATATCTACTTTAAAAAATCATAAATATATATTTACAAGCTGAAAAATGATGACTAATTGATATAAAATTAAATTGAGTCATAGATGCTATGCTTATTTCTTTACATTTTTAAAAAAATTTTGAAATATTTTTAAAATGATTTATTTTAATTAAAAAAAGTTTTGCCTTTTTATTATTATGAAAACTGTGAAGATGGAGTTTCACATGATATATTTTACATATTTATTGGTATTTCCTTTTTTATTACTATCCTTGAGTATAATTTGATCAAAAATCTTGTCAGGGGAATGTATGAAATTCCTAGAAAGGAATTTAACTCTTTCCCTTTTGCATGGATGATTAAACTTCTTTTCAGTTTGATACTAAAAGCTCTTTTCATGGTTGATTTTGTTGTATTAATTTATGGCAAAAAATGCTTTGATCAAGGTCTTGTTTTTGATTTAATCTTTATTTCAGTCTCTGTTGTTTTCTTCCTAAGAGCATTTAAATAATTGAGATATCTATTTAAACCTTTATAAACTGATACTTTATTCCCCGTAATAACTCGTTTTACTATTCTTGCAGATCTTTGCCAGTATATTTATTTGATATTTTTTAATCAATATATTTATTTATTTATTTTAAAGAATGATTCTCCTACCTAAGTTAGTATATCCTTACTTACCAGAAAGAAGAATAACAAGATTGAAAATACCTGATAATCTTATGACTAGTTTTTTGAAGTTTGTGCTGCAAGACTATTTAATGATTGTTCTTAACATAATTTATTTAATTTATATTGTGACTGATGATGAGAAAAATGGTAATATATTTAATTTTGTTATTGTAAGTCTTTCTCTTTCAGTTATTCAAGCATTTACAACTATTAAATGGTGGAGTTGGCCTCTTAAAATGAGTAAACAAGAAGATTTAGATAGAGTTTTTATTAGAAACGAAGAAATTCTTAAACAAACATTTAAAGAAGAATTAGAATACAATAAAATTTTAAGAAATCACAGAGAAGTCTGTTGCTGCTTTGTATAAAAAAATGGATGCTTTAGCAAATGTTTAGGATTAGATTGAATTCAAATATTTAATATTTTAATTAATTTGTTGTATATATATAAAAATTTCTTATTTTTTATATTTTTTATATAAAATATTAAGTAAATCTTATCTTATTTGAAAAATAACTTAAATAAGTAGATACTCTATCTATGTTTAAATTTAATTAAGTAAATCTATTTTGTCATATTTTTTAATTAATTAATTAAAAAAATAATATTTCATTTAAATCTTCCTAATTGAAATAAATTAATTTAGCTTAACTTATTAAAACATTTATTTTTGATTAAGACAAGCCTACTCAACCCACTCTTTAAAAAATTATTTTGTTTAATTTTGAGATTATTTATTTACCTAGTTCAATATATGTAGAAATATGTGAACCAGCTCAAAATTCCAAACCTCAAAGAGACCCTAAACTTTTCTCGACTCCAAATTTAAAAAGTTTAGGGTCTCTTTGAGGTTTGGAATTTTGAGCTTGTTCACGTATTTCTACAGATATAGTTCATCAAAAAAATTTTTATAATCTAAAAATAATTTTATTTTGAGAAATATTTGGTAAATAAATAAAATAAATACTTTTTTTGGTAAAATTATTTTTGTAAATATTTTTTTTGTTTTATTTGAGAGAATTTTATAACTAATTGAATTTTTAATTATTTTAAGTATTGTTTAAAATTGTATTTATTTTTTAATTTAAATTAACTTAAATATCTAATTTTAAAAAATCATTTTTATTAATTGGCTAATAAACTGTTTAAAAAAAAGTAAAAAGTAAGATTTATCAAAGATGTTATACTACTACTAGGTTAGTAGTGTGTTTAAACAGAAATAAATATATGGAGAGTATAAACAGGATTATTAGTAATAGTTAACACTCCGCGATTATTAAAAAAGTAATTGCATAATTACATATTCAGTTTATATTTATATAAAACGTTTAAATCAAGTTATTAAACAAAAAATTTGTAAAAGCTGTATATTTTTATTTAAGACAAAATGGCAACTAAAAATCTATAGCAACCCAACTTACACTAGTAAAAATAACTTATTGTTTTTTTGCTTATAAAAAACTAAATTTATCATATTTATTATTAAATTCTCAGGTCCCAGGCCAATGGTAAATAAATGCTGTAATCATCACCTGGCCATTTGCTTAAGTCAGCAGGTCAAAGCACATTAAATTAGAGATATAATAGTAACAACAGTAGTGGTGTTTATTAATCTGGACTTCCTCAGATTTATTATAATAAATAAACTTAAAGAGATTTAACATCTAAGTCAACTAATAATTTGAAATAGTAATTAAATTATTTATTTTACATTTTTATGAAAACATTTTATGCCATTTGTAGCTTTGATTAATAATATATCATGATTAAAAAGATTAAGAACTGAAGGAAATAAGAGCGAATCTTTAGAAAAGAGTAACCTAGCTAAATCTCTTTGCATTATTTCATAAGAAGAGCTCAATAGAATTAAATAGAGGATTAAAATTCAGGATGATGTGCCAACCTATGACAGATATGCAGAAGTAAAATATTTAATAATTTATATAAAATAAATAAAATAAAATGATGTTTTTTCACTCAACCAAAAGATTTGTAATCACTTCATATCTATTTATTTAAATAAATGAAAGACCAAATAAGATTTAAATTATTTTATAATGAACAATATTCTAAAAATACAAGAGAATTAAGTTTAAAATAAAATGAAAGAGTAGATAAAAAAATAAATAAATTTATTTATCCAAATACTGTAGAAAATAAGAACAATTTATTAATATATTTTGTTGATTAAATTAGAAAAAGAAATTGCATGAGTTGTCAATGAAAAGAATTGAGAATTGGCCAGATAATTTATTAAATATCACTTAGAAAAAGGAAAGAGAGAGATTTGAAAAATTTGAGAAGATTGAGAAAGAAAAAAGAATTATTGATGAGTAGGAGGAAGCTTATAAAAGAGAACAGTATAGAAAGATTATCAAAGATTCAAATGAAAAGATATTTGCTCAAGATCCAAGAGTCAGATAGTTCAAAAAATCAATGCTTTTTTCTGATGTAGTATAGGAGAGAAAAGAATAAATGGAACTCAAAAAGTATGTTGATGACATTCATAAAAATTATAACAATGAGCAGTCCTAGTAAATGGAAGCAATCAAATTAGTAAATATAATTATTTTATTCTAATTAGTATATCTTTTAATAATAGTTAGAAGAGGAAGATAAATAAAAATTAAAAGAAAAAAAATTAGCCTAACTTTAGTAAATGAAGCAAGATTTAGCTAGATAGCTCTAAGAAATGAAGGATAAGAAAATCTAGTAAATTTTAGATGATTAAAAAGAAGGTGCTCTTATAAAGGAAAGGGCAAAAGAGGAAAATTAAGAAAACATTGAGAAAAAAAGAAAATAAAGAGCTATGAATTTGGATTTATAAAAGCAATTAGATGAAAATCAAAAGAAAAAAGAAGTAAATAAAATCTATTGAATATACCATACCCATTTGTTTATAAATAATTTTTGTAATTTTTTATTCTAAAGATTTATATGGAGGAAGTTAGACAAAAAGAGTAAGAAGAAGATAGCAAAATGTAGGAATATATTTAAAATAAAAGCTAACTTGTTGAGATGAGAAAATTAAGGGAAGAATAAAAAATTAAAGAGAAAATAGAAATAAGATAAAGATTGTATGACTTTTAAGTCTCATAGTTAAAACAAAAAAAAGACAATGAAGAATAAAGAATCTAGTCTTAGGTAATTATTAGATTAAACTTACTATCGATTTATTAACATTTTATATTTGTAAAGGTATAATAATTGTAAGAAAAAGAAGAAAAACAAAAATAAGAAAAAGAAAGTGACCTCAAAAAAAGAAGAGAAGTAATTCTGAAGTATTAATACTTATTTTAAATGGTTTTTTATATAAATTATAAAAGGAAATCAAGCAAAGTATCAAGGAAAGTATAGAAATCAAAAAGAAATTAGAGGAGGATAGAAAAAGAAAAGAAAATGAATTTGCTTAACAACTTCTTTCATAGTCAAAGATTATTGTAAGTAGTTTGTGATTATACATGTAATGATATTAATTTAAATTTAAAGGAATAAGGAGAAAAAGAAGAAAAGGTTTTCCACAAAAGAAGAGAATTAAATATCCGTCAATTTCAACAAAACTAAATGGTGAATTTATATTTAGATAAACAAAATTAAATTAAATCATTTTTCAAATCTAGGATGAAAAGAAGCAAAAAGTCTAATAAAGATTTGACAAGGAATTAGAAGAAGATATGGATCTCCGTAATTCTATTGAAATCGATAAGAGAATCTTTAAATCTTGGGCTGAGTCAGCAATTGGTGAATGGAAAGAAACAGGAAAGGATATTTACCCTTTATTAAAGCAATTAAAAGAAATAGAGAAATCTTCATGATGAAAAGAGCTATGAAACTCTATTATTCTATAATTCATTTATTTTTTTATCTAAAATAAAATATAAAAATTAACTTTAATTTCTAATTTATTCAATAAAAATGTTTTCTAATCTAATTATTTATTCTTAACTATTTTATTTCCTCATTTTATATTTTATTTCTTCGATTCTTTTACTTTTTTAACAACAGATTTTATCATTTTTAGATAAATTCTTTAAAAGTAATTTTAATTCAAAGAATAATTAAAATGTCTGATGGTTAAATTGCCACTTTCTATCCTATTCAATTAAAAAATATCTAAATTTCTTCATAATTATTAAGATGTATTTAATTAATAAAAAAATTAAAATAAATATTAAATTTATAGAAAATTTATAAAATTAATAAAATTTATTAATGTAATCAAGGATTAATAATACAGCGAATCAATATTTTATTTTAATTTAGTGTAATGAGAGCTAAAGAATTTTAATTTTGTTACTATAATTAAAAGTAGAACTAATTAGGTAATTAAAGATTAATAACTAATTTTTAGTAGAAATTAAAGCAAAAACTTTAAAAAAATAAACAAAAAAGGAAATCAAATTATTTTAGGATTTATTTTTCTTGATGAGAAACTCTGCATATGTTCCAATAAGTATAGTTGAGGCTAAACCCCTCCCTTATTAAATGATTTCAGCATCATCTCCTCGTGGAATTCCAGTTAAGCAAATTAATTCTCCACTATCTAAGCAAACGTTTTCTTATGTTGCTAAAGAAACACCTTCATAGGTACCAGTTATTGTATAAAAAGAGCTTTAATTAGTAGAAGATACATCAAAGATAAATAACCTCCGCTAATAAATGAATTCCCTTATTGAGCAAAACAATTTTTTTCAAAAATAACTAGAATTAGCTCGCAATAAGCCACCAATTATTTAAGAAAAAATACATGTAGTTGAAGATACTTCAAAGATAGATCAACTTAATAGATAATTTGCAAGTTTACTTGATGAAATGAGAAATATCCACACCAAAAACCTTAATAAAGAAGAAGAAAATGTTTATCTCAAGAATTAAATTAACTAGTTAAGCTCTCTTCATAAATAATCAGAAGCATAAAATAGTCTTTTAAATTCTAGAGTTAAAGATATAAGCCTTGAGCTTGATTAAGTAAGACAAACAAACAAAATTCTTATGCAGTAAAACCAATCTTCAACTTAACAAATAGAATAACTTCAATTGAACATGAATTTGTACTTGGATGAAATAAGAAAAAAAAATTAAGTATTTATTTTCATTCATTTTATTTATTTATTCCTTTTCAATTCATTAAGATTTTTTGTGGTAAATTTATTAAATAACTCTGAAAGATTTATTAAAATTTTAATGTAGAAATAATTAATTAATCAATCAATCATAATAAATAAATTTAATTTGATAAATAAACTATAACAAATAATTTATCAAGAAATAAATTATTAAATTTAAAAAATAAGCATTTATTTTTTTAGAAAAATTTATAATTATTTATTTTAAAAGGTACTCGATTTTAGTAATAGTAAAATCTCACAAATGGAGTAGTAGCTAATAGAAATGAAAAATCTTAAATTAAATTTAAGTATTATGGAAACATCTAATTAGACTAAGAGTTCTAAGTTAAATGAGCTTGAAAATATTAAGTATTTGCTTACTTTAGAAGGTGCAGAAAAAGAAAAGAAAATAAATGAGTTATTTTATAGAATCGAAGATTAAAAGAATATTATTAATGAACTACAGTTTAATTTATCTGAAGTTCAAAGAGCTCTATGTAAAGCAGAAGATTTTATTTAAAACCAATCTAATATGATAAAACAACAAATAGAGGACAGAAATCAAGTAAATTTAAAAAATTGAGAAAAAAAAATTATTTATTTATCTAAAAAAATAATAGCTGATCCATGAGCAGAGTTAAAAGACTATTAGCTTAGAAACTTAACTTATGAGAATAAATGAAATGAATGTTGAGCTTCAAAATTAAGAACTTCTTCTAAAATAAAAAAGTTTGATCATAAAAGATTTAGATAATCAAAAGAATTCAGCTATTCTAGAGAATCTATAAAAGGAAAAGGATCTGATTAAATAAGGTAAAAAAATTGAGGAATTAACTGACAGTCTTAATTCATTGTAACGAACTATTCTACTTTTACAGTAAGATCTCTAAAAGCAAGAAAGTTTAATAGATTCTTAAAATAATTTAATTTCCAAAAAGTCTGATGAGTATAATTAAGTAAGCTTAAATATTAATTACTATATTAAGAGTAATTTAAATTATTTATAAAAGTTAGTTGAAAAATATGAGCAGAAGGTTAATGAATGTGATTTAAAAATAATCTAACTGAATAACAGCAAATAAGAGATTGATAATTTGGATAAAGTTATAAGAGTTAAAAACAAAAAAATAGGAGAATAAGAAAGCTATCAGAAATAGCTAGAAATAGATGCTTGTAGGAAGTTAAAGGAAATAGATGAACTTAAGTCATAAATAAGTCAATTAAGCTAAACTATAGAAACAAACTAATAAACACTTTTGTTGTTGCAAGATAACCTCAATAAATCAGAAGAGTATATCAAGAGTCAATCTAATATGATTTAAAACTAAATTAAAGAAAAAAATCAAGTAAAATATGAAACATTTATTTTTTAAAAATATTTAAAATTTTAATAAAAAAATTAGTTAAATGATGAAGTCAATGAGAAATAAAAGGAGCTTGAGATCTTTTAATCTAAACAAAGTGATTTAAAGGTTTAATCAGAAATTTTAGAAAAGACTGTTCTTTCTAAAAGCAAATAAATTTAAGAATAAGATGCAGATAGAATTAAGTTGATTTCTGAAATTTAAAGAAAAGATGATAAAATTCAATAACTCATTTTCTAAACTGAAGAATAGGCTAAAGTTATTAATTCTTTATAGCTCAATATTGAAGATTTACAAGATTCTATATCGAATTCTGAAAAACTTATTTATAACTAATCAAAAGTCATTAAAGATTAAATTGATGAAATTTAAAAGCTTTGTGAGAAAAATGAGTCTTTTTCTGCTAAAATAACTAATTAGGAGACTATGATTAAGGACTTAAACTATAACATAGAAACGTTAATTCAGAATAAGTAAGAACTATAATTGGAATTAGACCATTTAAAATCTGTAGAAGGTAGAGTAAAGTTATTGAATAGAGAATTAGAAGATGAGAAACTCTACTCTACAATCAAAGTAAAAGAAAACGATATGTATAAGAGTTAGATCTCTAATCTAGAATTGTAAGTTAAAAAATAAATCATAAAAGGTACTGGAATTTAATCCCCTGTGTCTCAAAGGTTAGAAAAATTTATGAATTTTGAAGACACAATTAAAAGATAAAAGTTTTAAGTTAGTGAATTAAGTCCTAATAGAAATTCTAACCTAATTTAAAAAAATTAAAAGTTAATAGAAAAAGCTGAATAAGTTATAAGAAATGCTTCTAATCTTACATACAGCTAACTAAGGAGTTCTTCCCCACCCTATTCACCTTCTCAATCATAATATGCCAAATGACAAAATGGACATATCAATTTATAAAAATTATTTCCAAATGTATGTAAATAGTGGATGTTTTTGCTAAAATAACTCCTTTTATCTTCTGTTTAGTTAAAAAATGAATATAAAATTCCTTTAAAAATTTATCTTCAATTTTTTGAAAACAAATAAAAAATAATTTGAATCAACAAATTCTTAGAATAAATTATTTTTTAAATTACAATATCATTTAAGTTGTAAAGTTTTTTGATAAAAAAATCTTCTGAAATTATTATTTTATGATAAATAATTCTAATATGAACTAAATAAAAATATAACATATTTCACAAAACACAAAAAGATTTCAGTGAAATTAAGGTTAAAAAATAAATTGATATCAATAAAAGAGATGGATTGATGAAAGTGATGTGTTTATAAAAGTTTTAAAATATTTTTTTAATAGCTTTAAAATCTCAAAAG
This sequence comes from Tetrahymena elliotti 4EA, assembly GCA_000231825.2. Lineage (NCBI taxonomy): Eukaryota > Ciliophora > Oligohymenophorea > Hymenostomatida > Tetrahymenidae > Tetrahymena > Tetrahymena elliotti. The sequence continues at coordinate 3,279,603 of JH720293.1, forward strand.
AAACTCTTTAAAAAAATATATATAGAAAATTTAATTAATATATTGATAATACTATAATATATACAGATAGATATGGAAGAAGAAGAATATTAATACTATAGTTTTTAATTTATAAACAAGGGTTTGTTATATTATGAATTTAGTAGTTTAGATAAATTAATTTTAAATATTTTCTTTCATTAATTTTAATTTGCATTCATTCATTTATGTGATTTTGTTAGTCTTTATGGTCTGATTAGTGCAACTCCTTAATGTAATTTATTTTTTAAATTGCTTTTTTGTAGTTTAATTTAGTAGTTTAGAAAGATCTCCAAGAATAGAATGCTTTAGCTTTTAGTGCTCTGTAGTAGAACATTAAAGATTTTTAATTATTTTCATTTTCTTTTTACTCTGCTAATGCAGATTTAAAATTTTTAAACATTTTAGATAGGAGGTTTCTATTGTAATATTTTATTGCTAAATTAGTTATATCACAGTCAATATCGTCAATATGCTTTTCAACCAAAGTTTATGAAGACCCACTTAAAAATTATAGATTTTTTTGACTTGACTATTCTATTTACTATTCTTCTGCATGTATTCTACTAGTTTAGATTGTTTATTTTTAGTTGCTTTATTGTTATGGTGTTTATACTACATAACTAGCCTTTAGTGGGGTTGAAGATTAAGAAAAAGTTTGTAATAAGCTTTACTGTGCAGCAGCATAACTTTGATAAACGTCATAATTAGAATTTTTAGTGAAGTATTGCAAATTATTATTTGATTAGGCAATTTATTCAGACTCTTATTCATTTTAGCTGAATGTATTTAAACGTGTATAAGAAAGAGGATTTCTTTGAGTAGTTTGTATGTTTGTTTTTTAGTTTATCAAAAATTTTGAACTATAAACGTCTTCTACCTCTTCTTCATCAAATTCTGCACTTTCATCTTCAATCATAATTTTATTTTTATCATAAGCAAATTTATTTTCTTAGAAATTGCTTTTAGTGTTTAGCAAACTTTCTCTGTCAGTTTCATTAGTTTTTTGAGCATTGTTTCTCAAACTATCTTCAAATGTAAATGTATCTTGCACATGAATAGGTTCTTAAGTATTGTTAAGTCCCCTTTGAGAGTTTTAAAATGAAATCTTTCCTGATGATTACATAGTATTTGAAAAGCCATTTAAAGGTATCTAAAGAGGTGATCCATTAAGCTATGAGGGTTATTTTAATGGGGAAGAGAGGGTTGAAATAGGATGGTTATTAAAGTTTTATTAAATTTAAGGAAGCAATTCTTTGTTTTAGCTATCTATTTTATATTATTATTACTACTGCTTGTTAATACTACCATTAAAATACTAACTATTGCAACTTTGACTTGCTGTACTGCTTAAAAGTTAATTTATTTAGATAACTTAATTATGATATTATCCTGAAGAAGGACTTTGCATTTCAGTGTTAAAAGTCTCTCCGTATGTCTTAGCTCCAGAAGTTATAGTAAAATTATTGTTTCCACAAACTAGTTAGTTCTTAGAGACTAATGAAAAGTTATTTTAAGCTTGATTCTATCTATCTGTCATTATTTAAGTTAATTCTCCAAGATTAGATGCCTAAGTGCTGCTAATCACCTTTAAAGCATCGTTACTCACTATATGTTTACCACTTTAATCCTAATAGCTTATGGGGAAATTTTCTAAAGCAAATTCTGGTTAAATAGATCCAAAAGACTATAAATTTTAGCTCTACAAATCTTGGTTAAGTACTTTATTCAATTTTAGATTCATATATTGTTAAGAAATATGCTGGCCATGCATTTATTACTATTACTATTGTTGCATTTAGATTTATTAACCGTTTACATTTTTTTTATTTGAATCAATAAGAGGAGTTGAAAAAGTTGATGAAGGATTTTAAGTAAAATTTTGTTATGGAATTATTAGATTATGGTTACTGAATAGTTGTGAATTCTTATAAGCAGAGGTATTAAGATCTTAATTTAATACCATATTGGAATAGGAATGTTTGAGAGGAGTAGATAGAGCTTGCTGAGAATTTAATAGTAAATTATCTTCAGATCCTTTAATCTGTAAATTATTACATTAGTTTGTTAGTGATGTGTTAGAGACAATTCCTCTGGGAGTTATAAATAATTATGAGTCATTAATTGTTTGTTAATTTTGGAATTGGCTCATTTATTGTTAGAAATTTGAGGATTGTAAAAGATCCTAAACATTAGAGAAGGATTTTTAATGAAATTACTTTTTTTAATTACTATATTTATTGTTTGCAAATGATGAGCTTTAATCTCTGTATGTGCTGTTTTCTCCTACATTTCTCTTACTTTGAAGGTATTAAGATTTAGAGCTGCTTAGTTTTTAATTTGTTTAATTAGTTCTCTAAGTATTGCTTGTGCTTGCTTATTGTGACTTGTAATAATCATTAAAATTATTTAATTAAATGTTTTATTAGTTTTATTGCTACATTTACTAATATTATTATGAGTTGATTTGTTATTAAGAATAGTTTTTAATTAGGAAATTCTAAATATTACTTGGACTTTTATTTAACTCATTTTGTCTATTTTATAAATGTTGGAAGTTTATATTTTAAGAAGATTATAATGGATTGTTATTTACAAGCTAGAGAGCATTCAAAGGAGAAGAAATTATCCTTGGAGATTGAGATGGTAAATTAAATAAGTTTTCTTTATCTTAAATGCAGTTTTATTTGTAATTATTATAGAAATCTCGTTAACGTTGTGTTTAATTATCTAAAATTAAATTTGCTTACATGTTTTTTGTGCTTGATTGATTTTGCTAATTCTTACAACTTGTCATCTAGTTATTGTAATTATTGGATTATAAATTTATCTTTTGAATTGATATTTAATCCTTCATTTGATTTACATTTTATGAGGATAGTGCATTCTTAGAGTATTCAGAACTATCATGATTGAAATTCATCAGATAATTTTGAATTTGAACACTATTAGTTTTTGGGGATTCTAATTATGCTAGATTGTTAACATTCAATAAAATTTAATTTTAATTTTTTTAATTGCTTTGATTTTAATTATTAAATTGGCCTTCAAAATTTAATTTTTATCTATTGTTATTTATGGGTGTAGTCTCCTCCATTTAATAATCTCCATTTATTAAATTTTAAGAGCTTTATTATTATTATTATTATTATCTTTAATCTTATTTTTAGCCTGTAACATTCTATTACAATTCTTAATTAACATAATTATTGTGCTTTTGATTTTAGTGTTGCTATTGTTGATTCATATTCTCATTTTAGATAGAATTATTTTCATCAAAAAATTGTTTTTATTGCTTGTTAAAAGCTTAAATAAATTTATTAGAATTTTTTGAGGTTGATTAATTATTTTATTAATTATTAATTACAAGTTATAGATTATTTTTTTATTCTTTACTGTTATTATTAATTTTTCCTTTAAGATCAAAGCTAATCATATTGTTCACATTTGAAGATTAAAGAATTGGAGTTTAAGATTATTATTGCTATTAGAATTAAGCAGGTTATTAATATCTATGAGTGCGACTTGTAGAGTTACCATTATTGATACTAGAGTTTAAATATTAGTTTAGAGAAAATTATTAATTTTAGTTTGTATTTCTCACTGATTTTAATGCACTGCTAGGTAATTTATGGCTGCTTTACAATTAAGGTTAAATTTGGCTTATGTTTAAAACAATCTATTCAATGTTTTTTTGCTACTCGATATTTTTTTGAAGGTATTAAAGATTTTTTTATACTTATTTTACATCTTATTTGAGTTACCTGATATTTTCAAGTGATTTTTCTCTTTCTTTTGAGATAACTTCAGATAATTCAACATACTATTCACATAATATTGATTTTGTATTACTTAATTCATTGCTGTTTCCTCCTTCTTTTAATAAAATATTTTAATCATCAGATTATTCATTTTCATGCAAAACAGATTCCTCATACTAATTTGTTTGATCAACATCCTATTGATCATCAAATTAAGAGCTTTCGTTTTAATGGATTTAAATTTAGAATTTATTTTAACTGCTATTTCCTCTTAAAGTTTTATTGCTAAAATCTTAATTGGTAATTCTTGAAGAACTCCTGTTATTAATTGATTGATCTATCAAGTTTTAATTAGTTTTATTCAAGCTGTTAATGCTATTACTACTTGTTCCTCTTTTTAATGGTGTAATTTTGTAAGTGTTAGCTTACCCAGGTTCTAACTGATTTAAACATTAATTTAAGATGTTAGAGTTATTTATGGGATATCTTGCTTCATTTAAGTTAGCTTGCCTTAAATAATTATCAATGTTCTATTTGGAATTCAAAGAAATAGTAGAACACGAAGATTGATGGCGAGTATGCTTGAGTTTTTATGGAACGCATTTTGTGATTTAAATTTATTCATGAGAAAACTAATTTGAAATGCTTCTTTATGACAAGCAATTATTGGATCCATTTTAGAAGCTGCTAAGTACTCTTTATTTTTGCTTTGATAAATCTTCTCTTCCTGTTTCACAGCCTCCTTTTTTCAAAGCCTATCTCTAATTTTCATAATGATCTTTAATATATTGAGAATGATTTTAAGTATTTTGAGGGTCTGGTTCATCAGAATTAAATAAGACTAAGTTTTCAAATAAATTTTATTTTAAATAATGTAATGTTAATCTATTCTTTTCTATTTTCATTATTGGATTTCCTTTAAGGTTCAAGTTTTTCAGGTAGAACTTATTTATGATGCGATCAATCTCTTCAAATTCAGCAATAAAGTTAAATTTTAAATGCAAAATTCTCAGACTCTTAAATTGCTCTATGCCTTTCAAAGAGCGAAGCATGTTATGAGATAAATATAATTCAGAGATGTAAGCATAATTAGTTGGTATTTTATCTATCTTAAATATAGACAGGTAGTTTAAGTACAAGCAGTCTTCATTTACATCATCTGAGTTTCTTTCTGAAGAGGCTGCTTGAGATTAAGTGTGGCTACTTATTGCTCTGTTATTAGCACAGCTACTACCACTCCTTTTTTTGCTTTTCTCTTTATTTGAGATATGAACACTAATCATTCTAAATATAAAAAATATGAGTAATTTGTTAAGAAGTTATTAGCTTAAACTGACTAAGCTAGTTTGCTTTAATTTTGTAATCTAGTATTATGAATGAATGATATTTGTTAGATTATTGAAAAAGCAAAAATTAATACTTTTATTATTAAATTTATTAACAAAGCAAATAATTTTTATTATTCAGTAGTTATTTAATTTCAAACAACTATTTTTTTTCTTTTCTTTATTTAATATTTCTTAAAGGTGATGATACTTCTTTCTTAATTTGATATTTATTTATTTGTTTCTTTCATCTTTGATCATTATTTCTATTTGATTTTATTTATTTAATGATAATATAAAAATCCTATAGATTGTTAAACATTCATTCACTATATTTATCTATTTACAACACTAAGTATAAAATATTTTATTAAGCTATTAATTTCTCAAAAAAATAAAGATAATTAAAAAGTATTTTATATTTATTTTTTTAATTTATTATTTGTTACTTTAAATAAATTCAATTATAATTTCAATATTATATCTTCCTCAAAATAAATTTCGTTAGTATCTGCCAAGTATTTTCTATTTATTTTTATTATTAAAATTTATCAATTATTCATAAAATTTTTATTCTAATTCTAAAATGTTTAAAAATTTTTAGTATTTATTTTCCTCTATTTAAAAATTTATTATTTTTTGAAAATAATTATTTTCCAACTATCAAAAATAACCTATAATGTTATTAAATTTAAATATTAATTAGAATATAATCTTTCCTCTCAAGGACATATTTGTTTTCAAAATAAGATTGATCATTTTAAAATAGTTATCACTTTATATTATTTCCAAAAACTATTTATGATTTCTTAGAAATAATTATTTTCAAAAATTATAATTTATATAGAGAAAAAAAATTGTTGCTTGTGTTTGAAAAAAAATGTTAACATTTTAGAATAAGAAGTAATTAATATGCTATTTTTCAAGTTTTCAAAAGCTTTAAATAACAAAATAAATTTGAAAAATTTATTATTTGTTTCTTAAAAATGAGTTCATTAAATTTTTATAAATTTAAATCAATCAAAATTTTTTCAACTAAGAAATTAATTATTTTGAAAAAGTCGATAATCAGCAAATTTACATCTCTTTTTAAAAATAATTTAGAAGATCAAAAAAATAATGTCTTTTTAAACACCAAATACTTAAAACAATTTTAACCATTTTGAAAATAAAAAATTAAGGCTTTGAAAAGATAAAGACTCAATATAGTAGGAAGAAGAAAAGAACAATCTTAAAAATGAGTTTGAAAAAGAAATTAAAAGAAAGATAAATACATTATGAAAAGATTTGATCAGTATTAGAGTATCCAAATTCAGAGATTGAAGTATTTTGTTTTTTAATTTATTATATAATTAAGTTTTTTAGTGTTTAGTTATACCCATTTAATGGTATATTAATTAAAATTCACAATTTTGATGTCTAAAAAAAATAATTTGGATTACTTTGCTTTACTTTTAGCTTTATTTTTCAAAATTAAAATTAAAAGCAAAATAAAATCTTATGTGAAAATAAAGTAACAAAATGGATAAAAATGCAATTGTAACAACCAAGTTAAATTTTATGAAATTAAAAGTAGACGTAAATTATTTGCCAAAATATTTGAATAATAGTGAAGAACAAATTTTTTGAATATCTTTTTATTAATGATTTCAAGAAGAAATTTAAGTTGAAAATTGAAAAATATATAACCACAACTTTTTTACAGGTAACCATAATATTAATTACTTATTTAACTAGATTCATGTTCAGTAAAATTAATATAAAAGTGCATCAGCCTTTTTATTATGATAAAAATGAAATACTTTGATAAAGACAGGCATCATTAAATTTCTATTTGTTTAATTTGCGGAAAAACAAACAATTAGTGTTTTTAGCTTCCAAGATAAAATTAAAATATCAATTTAAATTTAGATATTTTTTTATGGATTAAAATTTTTTTTTAATAAAAAGACAATTGTGTTGAGATATTTACATTGACAAAATTATAAGTTACTTATACAAAATATCATTAATTAATCAAAATTCGTGGTATTCAAAAACTATTAGAACTAATTAAAGAAATTAACAATTATCTTTAATTATTTGTCAAATAAGTATTTATTAAGATTTATAGTCTAATAAAAGTATACTACCAAATATCTTTTTGATAAAAGAATAATTTTACTCTAAAAGAATTTTTAAGGAGCTTTTATAGGTGTTGGTTGTTTATTCGAAAATTCGTTTTTTTGGTTTAGTAAAAAATATTTTTAGATTTTTCCAAAAATAAATCAAATTGTCCTGATTTTTATGATTAATTGGAAGGTTTCTATTAGAATTTATGCTGATATTTAGAATGTATTTTATACGTGTGCTTATGTGTAATACTTATACCAAAACTGTTTTAGCTAGATACTTGCAGATACATTTAATTAAAAGTTTTGTAAGATAAAGTATTTTGGTGTGACTTAAAAATAAATGGCTTTTATGTTGAGTAAAAAAGAGTATCCTTTGTGCTAAAGTATGTTTATATATATCTAAATATTCTTAATGTGTTTTTTCTCTACTTTAGTTCTATTAGATACTTGGACTATATATTTTTTTTGAGAAAAAATTAATTAATTTTTTTTATCTCATGTAATCACTTTAGATTAGGGATTAGGGGGTTTTCTTTACTTATTTATCATAGCTAATTGAATATCAGAAAATTTTATTATTTTTTGTAATCTCAATCTTTGGATGTTCTGCCAAGATTTATAAACTAAATTTCGTAATCAGATAGGCCTAATTTAAATTCTTTCATTTATTTTTATCTCTAATGTTTTCATAAATCTTAAACACTTCCTGAATAAATCTTTTATTCACTTTTATCTCATGTAAAATCATTATTTATTTTAAAGTTGTTTGTATTTTGGTAATTATACCTATAGGAATCAAAGAATAGAAGTGTCTAATACAAGTAAAAGTTCCAAATACTCATATAAAAACTATAATAATGACGGATTATAATCAATAATTTAATTCCAAGAGAATTCTTATTCTAGAAATGAAAATTACTCACTATTAAATACTTAAAAAAATCTAAGCAAATTTAGAAACATAGATTTTTGTAAGCTTTATGGTGATTTGTGAAAGAATAAAAAACTTTACTCCTTCTATGTTAAAGTTAAAATTTTATAATTTTGGGTTTTTTTATTTTAGTTTGGCAAAGGGAAAATATTAATATATTTGTAAATTGATCTTTAGTATAAACTGGTGGAAATAAATGCTTCTTTTTAGTTTTTTAGCCTTTATTTTAGAGATATGGGTTTTAATTGATAAAACAAAAAGATTTTGTTGTTTGTCTTATATTAAAGTTTATTTATTTAAGTTCAATGAAATCTTTATAAAATCTCAGAATTTATAGGCTGTGTGTAAAATTAAAATATTCCATAATATGTCTTTGTATTCATCCAATGATATGTATAAGCGTAAATACATCAGTCTTATTTTTTATAAAAAAAATTAAAAAAATTGATTTAATAACAAGCAAGTATCAGAAAAGAATAACTCAAAAAATTAAAGCAATTTCTTTGATTCATAAAAATAATAATAAATAAATTAATCTTTAGGTAGTTGTTAATTATAAATGGCAGCAAAACAAAAGTGGTTCACTCACATTGATTGGATGATCAACTGGATGGGTTTTAGTTTCTTAATTTTATTAATAGGATTAATTTATGCTGATGTAAAAAATCCTATTTTCTAACCCTGGACAAACAATCCTTTCTCTGCATGGAACTGGGTAGGTGCAGCAGGAATTCCTGTTGTTTATATACTTATGGCACTAGGATGCACTCTCTCTATGGTTATAGCCCAACCTAAGGATAAGAAGGCCTATGACTGGAAGAAATTTTTAGTTGGTTTTACTTTTGTCTGGGGCTTTACTATGTTGTCAAAATGGTTAGCTTTCTAAAAAAATGTAAAAAGTGCTAAATTAGGTGACTCCATTTGGGCTATCTTTTTCGGATGTTCATTGTATCATATAGTCAAAAGATTAAACAAAAAGCTCTTACATTGTTTGGATTTAGCCAAATAAACTGAACTCTATATTGCTACATCACTCGTACTTCTAGTTATTAACTACAGTGATCTCAAAACAATTATTGGTAATTCAATTTTTGTTGCATGGATTGATACTCCCATTCTCTTTGTTTTATTTTCTTACATTGGCGTTACAGTCTTCAAATTACGTCCTAAGTAATCTATGATTCTCACTGGCTGTACTGTAATTTGTGGTTCATCAGCTGCTACTGCAATTAGAAATTCTCTTAAAGGAAAAGAAAAAGACTAAAAAGATGCTATTCTTATAAGTTCTCTTTTAACTATTCCTTGTATTGCTATTTTACCTATTATTGCCTAGTCTGCTGGTTTTACTGATGATATCTCTGGAGCCTGGTTTGGAGGAAGTGTAGATAGTACAGGTGCTGTACTTGCAACATCAAGCTAGTTTGGACCTGGATCAGCTGCATCTAGTGCAGTCGTTAAGATGGTTTAAAATATTTTGATAGCACCCATATCAGTCTTTGTTGTCGCTTTTTATATCAAATATCAAGATAAAATAGATGATGTAGAAGTTAAACGTACAAGAGTTAAATCTACCAGAGCAGCATCATAATAAAATGAAGCATAAAGAAACTAGAGATTAGAATCAAAAAGAGGTGGTCGTCTTCTTTCTAAAAATTAAGATGATAAGTAAAATAATTTAATAGATAGAAAAGTCAGTATAAATGACCCTAATGAACATAGAGAAGAGAGAACAGTTAGTAAAAGAGAAGCAAGACTTAACAGCAAAAGAGAAGGAAGAGTTAACAGCAAAAGAAATGATATCGAGTAGCCCTTAGTTGAAAAGCCAAAGCAAATTTCTTATCTAGGTCTTATTTGGGAAAGATTCCCTAAATTCGTTCTAGGTTTTATCATTTCAATCTTAGTTTTCAATCTTGCAGTCGAAACTGACAGATAAAAAGAAGGCAAGGACTTCATATTCTGTGTCTCAGAATGGTTTTCCACATGCTCTTTTGTAAGTATTGGTATGAGTCTTTAACTTGCTAAGGGTGATGGAAGGGAACTTATAATCTTGTCTGGTATCTACCTCTTAATTTAAATTGTCGATATTTTAACTACCCTTGGGTATTCATATGTTTCATTTACTTATTTCTGAAAAAAACTATCAAATAACTCTAATTCTGTATTAAATTTATATATTTATTGTAAGTATTTTTTAACCTATTCTTCATCTGATCAAAAAATTTATTTCTCTTTACTTCATAAATTAATTGCTCTTCAATTTACTATTAAGATTCTAATTACAAAAATTTGATTTATAAAAATTAAGTAGAACATTATGAAATACTAATAAATCAGCTAAGTTATGTTTCATTTTATATTAACTCATCTTAGCTGTCTTGAATTAGTTTAAGTAATTATTTCGTTTTTAATTTGTTAATTTTTTTCAAACAAATTTTAAAAAAACTAAAAATTTGAAAAAATTAAAAAAAATATAATGTAATCAAATCAAGATAATTAAGACTTAGAAAACTCAATTATTAATAGAGTACCAATAGGAGGAATTACTGACATTGAAGGTGCTAGATTAGTAGCTAGAAGATTATTTGAATAATATGATAAAAATGGAAGTGGCGAGATTACTTCCTCTGAAATTACAGGAATGATGTAAGATGCATATAAAGATATGGGAAAAGGATTTAATCCAACAAAAGCAGATACAGATACCTTCTTTAATGTAATGGATTTTAATAATGATGGTAGAGTAACTCTCTAAGATTTAGAAGCATTAGCTGTCAAATTCTTAGCAGGAGCTAATCCTAACAATTTTTGAAGCAATTAATTTAATAAATGAAATTAATTCGTAAAATTTGGAAAAAAAATCAAAAGTCAAGATCTATGAAATTTAATTGATTTAATTTATTTACAAAATATAATGTATAAATGTAGTATGAGTGCAATTATTAAATTTTTATCAAATTTTTGTTTGTTTTCTTT